>NC_069417.1:64401147-64441858 GCF_026875155.1 Cherax quadricarinatus | reverse complement strand
CTTCCTCTCATTTCAGTTGTTCCAAAAAGCTCTCCACTTTCCCCCATAAAAAAAAACACAATCTTTCCCAAAAATCATGTAGTTTGCTTTTCTTAATTTTAAAGAAAAAAAAATTCCTTTTTCTGTTTTTTTGAATTCGGTTCCTCTTGGAACAAATGCGACTTTCCCTCTATTTGTCCACTCAGGGAATTTTCTTTTGGCGCCATTTTATTAGCATTGGGTGTCAAGCTCCGGGGTTTGGGTCCTTTCCCTTACTTTTTGGGAATGTATTAGTCGTTGTATTCGAGTCTTGGGGTTTCTGTTCACGGTGTTTTTTCTCGGAGTAGGGGACACAGCCATGGAATACTTTAAGTCACCTCTACTGTATTCCTCTATAAATCTCCATCTTAATTTATAGACAAAGCATGTCACTGTTTATATCTGCGATGTGACAAAAAGAGACAAACTTCTCTTTCCCACCAAAGGAACTGAAAAAATGTCAAAAAAGGATAACTCGGTGGAAACACCACATCACGTTGACGTATAAAACCCTGCCCTTAATTTTATCTTATACAAAAAAAGAACCGCTCCAAAAGCTTTTACCAACAATCCTAACGCACTCATTTCCAGCAAAAACCTACCAGAGGTTTCACAATAGCTTCGGGTAACAGTCCTTCAGTAAATTCTTCCAATAGCTTCCAGCTTATACCTTGAGTCGTACCAAAGAATCTTAAAAAAAATCGCTAATAAGATTTTTATCAGTTTATTTACCAAACAGATTACATCATTTTTAACTTGGTTTTCAAAGACTTTTTGCCATCCAACCAACGATGGGGGGAAAAAAAACAACAACAAAGAGGAACTTTCACCTTGAAAAAAAACTTCTTCCTCAATAATTTTCCTTCTACAATTGTGTCTTCGTCTTACTTACGACTTTGTGAATATATCTCTGCAACATAGTGCACCCCAACATTCCTGTGAATTAAAACTCTGCAAAAAATTTTCACCACAACATTCACTGGAAATATCTCTGCAACATAGTGCAACACAAAATTTTTCTGTATATATATCTCGCAACTAGGGGACCCCCAAAATTCACGTGATATAACCCCTGCAACATATGGGAAAACCCCAAAATTCACTGTGATAATATCTCTGCAACATGTGCACCACAAATTTACTGTGGAATAATTTAACTTCATACATGACAGACATAACAACAGTAGGGGAACATTAACCAGTCATACGGCCAGGTTGGGGCGTCGTACTGGCCAGTGTGGCGTCGTACGGGCAGGTTGTGCTCTACTGCCGGGTTGTTTCGCGTACTGGTTGGGTTGTAGCGTCGTACTTTTTTGGGTTGGGGGAAACACACATCGTACGGGCCAGTTTTGGCAACATACAGTCGACTGGCCAGGTTTGTGGCAACTCACAGTCACGGCCCAGGTTGGGGAAACCACAGTCTACTGGCCGGGTTTTGTGGAAACACACAGTCGCACTGGCCGGGTTGTGCAACACAATCTACTGGCCAGGTTGTGGCAACAAACGTCTACGGCCCGGGTTTGGGGCAACAAACGTCGTACGGCCAGATGGGGCAAAAAAACAGTCGTACTGGCCGGTTTTGGCAACACCAGTCGTACTGGCCGGGTTTGGCAACACACTCGCACGGGGCCGGGTTGTGGCAACATACATCGTACTGGCCATTTGTGCCCAAAACCACAGTCGACTGGCCGGGTTGTGGAAACAAACAGTGTACGGGGCCCGGGTTGTGGCAAAAACATCGTACTGGCCAATTGTGAAACAAACAGCGACTGGCCGGTTGGGGCAACACACAGTCGTACGGGCCCGGGTTGTGGCAACAACAGTCGTACTGGCCGGGTTGTGGCAACACCATCGACGGGCCGGGGTTGTGGAAAACAAACAGTCGTATTTGGCCGGGTTGTGCCAACACACAGTCTACTGGCCAGATTGTGGCAACACACAGTTTTACTGGCCAGTGTGGCAACACCCATCGTACTGCCAGGTTGTGCCAACACACAGTCGTACGGCCGTTGGGGCGTCGTACTGGCCAGGTTGTGCAACCACAGTCGAAACGGCCAATTGTGACAACACACAGCCCGACTGGCCGGGTTTTTTTTCAACACACACCCGCACGGGCCGGGGTTTGGGCACACCGATCGTACTGGCGGGGTTTGGAAAACACACAGTCGTACGGGCCGGGGTTGGGGCTCGAGGGGGCCCAGGTTGTGGCAACACACATCGTCTGGCCGGGTTGTGGCAACACAGTCTATGGCCCAGGTTGGGCAACCACATCGACTGGCCGGGTTGTGGCAAACACGTACCGGGGGGTTGTGGCAGCACCAGTCTACGGGCCAAGTGTGGCAACACACAGCGTTTTGGAAAGGGTTTGGGCAACACACGTCGTACTGGCCAGGTTGGGGAACACATCGTACGGGCCATTGTGGCAACCACAGTCACGGGCCCGGGTTGTGGAAAACACAGCTCGGCCAGGTTGTGGCAAAAAAAGAGCGTACTGGCCGGGTTTGGAAACAACATCGTACTGGCCGATTGGGGCAAACACACCCGTCGGGCCCAGGGGGCAACACACATCGTACGGCCAGGTTTGGCAACACACTCGTCCGGCCGGGTTGTGGCAACACACAGAGCCTGGCCAGTTTGTAGCAACACACAATTGTACGGGCCAGGTTGTGCGTCGTACGGGCCGGGGGTTGGGGCAACACACAGTCGTACTGGCCGGGTTTGTGGCAACACACATCCTACGGGCCGGGTTGGGGGAAACCCATCGTCGGCCAGTTGTGGCAGCACCACGTACGGGCCAGGTTGTGGCAACACACAGTCGTACTGGCCGGGTTTTGGCATACACAGTCGTCTGGCCGGGCTGTGGCAACACAGTCGTACTGGCCAGGTTTGGAAACACAGTCGCGGGCCCAGTTGGGCAACACACAGCCCTTTTGGGCCATTTTGGGGCAACACACAGTCGACCGGCCGGGTTGGGGCACACAGTCGTACGGCCAGGTTTGGGGAAACACAGCTACGGGGCCAGGTTGTGGCAACACAACAGTCGTACTGGACGGGTTGGGGCAACACAGTCGTACTGGTGGGTTTGGGTGGCAACACCCATCTACGGGCCCGGGGTTGTGGCAACACTCTACTGGCCAGGTTGTGGCAACACAGTCGTACGGGCCAATTGGGGCAACACACAGTCGTACGGCCAGGTTGGGGCAACACAGTCGTACTGGCCGGGTTGGGGCAACACCAGGTACGGGCCGGGTTGTGGCAACACACACCCGTACTGGCCGGGTTGTGGAAACACACAGTCGTATGGCCGGTTGTGGCAACACACAGTCAAAACTGGCCAATTTGGACAACACACACCCGTACTGGCCATTGGGGCAACACATAGCGTACTGGCCGTTTGGCAACCACATCGTACTGGCCGGGTTTTGTGGCAACACCACGAAACGGGCCGGTTGTGGCAACACACAGTCGTACGGCCAGGTTGGGCAACACATGCCCTACTGGCCGGGTTTGGCAAAACACAGTCGACGGGCCAGTTGTGGCAACACACAGTCGTACGGGCCAGTTTGGGGAAACACACAGTCGTCTGGCCATTTTTTGGCAACACACAGTCTACGGCCAGGTTGGGCAACACACATCGTACGGCCAGGTTGTGGAAACACTACCCGTACGGGCCAGGTTGTGGCAACACACATCGTACTGGCCAGGTTTTGGAAAAACCTAGTCTACTGGCCAGGTTGTGGCAACACACAGTCACGGGCCCAGTTGTGGCAACACACAGTCGTACTGCCAGGTTGTGGCAACCACAGTCGTACTGGCCAGTTGTGGCAAAACACAGTCGTACGGGCCGGGTTTTGTAGAAAACCCATAGCTACGGCCAGTTGTGGCAACACACAGCCCCGTACTGGCCAGGTTGGGCAACACGTCGTACTGCCGGGTTGGGGCAAAAAACAGCGTACTGGCCAGGTTGTGGCAACACACATCGTACGGGGCCGGTTGTGGCAACACACAGTCGTACGGCCAGGTTGTGCAACACACAGTCACTGGCCGGGTTGTGGCAACACACAGTCGTACTGGCCAGTTGTGGCAACACATCGTACTGGCCAGTTGTGGCCACACACATCACGGGCCGGGTTTGGCAACACACAGTCGTACTGGCCTGGTTTAGAAAACCACCACGTACTGGCCGGGTTTTGGGGCAACACACAGCGTACGGCCAGGTTTTGGCAAACACATCGTACTGGCCAGGTTTTTTGGCACACACAGTCGTACTGGCCAGGTTTGGCAACCAGTCGTACGGCCAGTTGGGCAACACAGTCGTACGGCCGGGTTGGGGCAGCAACAGCCCTACTGGCCAGGTTGTGGCAGCACACAGTCTCTGGCCAGGTTTGTGCAGCACCAGTCGACGGGCCAGTTGTGGCAGCACCCTCTTACTCCCATTTTGGGCAACACGTCTACTGCCGGGTTTGGCAACACAGTCGTACTGGCCGGGTTTTGGGCAGACACAGTCACGGCCGGGTTGTGGCACACAGTCGAAACTGGCCATTTTGTGGCAGCACACGTCGCGGCCAGGTTGTGACAACACAGTCGTACGGCCATTTGGGGCAACACACAGTCGTATGGCCGGGTTTTGTGGCAACACAGTCTCGGCCAGGCGTGGCAACACACACGTACTGGCCAGGTTTGTCCCCACACAGCGTACTGGCCGGGTTTGGGGCAGCACAATCTACGGGGCCGGGTTGTGGCAACACAGTCGACGGCCGGTTTGGCAGCAACAGTCTAGGGGCCGGGTTTTGGACAACCACAGTCGTACGGCCGGGTTTAGCAACACACAGTCGACTGGCCAGGTTTTGGCAACACAGAGTCGTCCCCGGGCCAGGTTGTGGCAACACACAGCGACTACCAGTTGTGGCAGCACACAGTCGTACTGGCCATTGTGCAACACAGTCGTACTGGCCGGGTTTGGGGCAACACAGTCGTACGGGCCGGGTTTTTGCAGCACCGCGTACTCCAGGTTCTGGCAAAAACATCGTTTGGCCGGGTTGTGGCAGCAACACAGTGTACTGGCCAGGTTGGGGCAACACAGTCGTACGGGCCAGGTTGTAAAACACGTCGTACGGGCCAGGTGTGGCAGCACAAGTCGTACTGGCCGGGGTTTGGCAAACAGCGACTGGCCAGGTTGTGGGCACACAGTCTACTGCCGGTTTGTGACAACACAGTCGTACTGGCCAGTTTTCAACAAAAATCGTACTGGCCAGGTTTGGGCAAACAGTCGTACTGGCCGGGTCTGGCAACACACAGTCGACTGGCCAGGTTGGGAAACACAGTCGACTGGCCATTGGGGGAACACACAGCTACTCCCCAGGTTGTGGCAACCCAGTCGTACTGCCATTTGGGCAGCACACATCGTACGGCCAGGTTTGGGCAACACACGTCGACTGGCCATTTTGTGGCAGCACACAGCGACTGGCCGGTTTGTGGCAGCACACGCGTACGGGCCGGGTTGTGGCAACACACAGTCGTACGGCCAGGTTGGCAGCACACAGCGTCGGCCCGGGTTGTGGCAACACACGTCGTCGGCCAGGTTGTGGCAACCATCGTACTGGCCAGGATGTGGCAACACACAGTCGTACGGCCGGGTTTTGGCAACCAATCGTACTGGCCAGGTTGGGGCAGCACACAGTCTACGGGGCCAGATTGGGGCAACACACATCGTACGCCGGGTTTTGTGGCAACACACAGTCGTACGGCCGGGTTGGGCAGCACACGTCGTACTGGCCAGTTTGGGGCAACAACAGTCGACTGGCCGGGTTGTGGCAACAAGTCGACGGGCCAGGTTTTGGCAACCACAGTCGCGGGCCGGGTTGTGGCACTCACAGTCGTCGGCCATTTTGTGGCAACCACAGTCGACGGGCCGGGTTGTGGCACCCAACAGTCGTACTGGCCGGGTTGGCAACACAAGTCGACGCCAGGTTGTGGCAACTCACGCGAAACGGGCCGGGTTTTGGCAACACACAGTCTACTGGCCCAGGTTGTGGAAACACACGTCGTACTGGCCAGGTTGTGGCAACACACAGCCCGTACGGCCATTGTGCACACCAGTCGTACTGGCCAGGTTTTGGCAACCAAACAGTCAACGGGGCCGGGTTGGCAGCACCAGTCACTGGCCGGGTTGTGGCAGCACACAGTCGTACTGGCCATTTTGTGGAAACACCAGTCGACGGCCGGGTTGGGCACCACATCGTACGGGCCGGGTTGTGGCAACACACATTCGACTGGCCAGGTTGTGGCAACACAGGTACTGCCAGTTTGGCAACACACATCGTACGGCCAGGTTGTGGCAACTCACAGTCGTACGGGCCAGGTTGTGGCAACACCTCACTGCCAGGTTGTGGCAACACATCGAACTGGCCAGGTGTGGCAACACACAGTCGTACGGGCCGGGTTGGGGCAACTCCATCGTACTGGCCAGGTTTTGGGGCAACCACAGTCGTAGGGCCCCAGGTTGTGGCAACCACAGTCGTACGGGGCCAGGTTGGGCAACACACAGTCGTACTGGCCGGGTTTTGTGGCAACGACAGTCACTGGCCAGGTTGTGGCACACACATTACTGGACGGGTTGTGGCAACACACAGCTACTGGCCGGGTTTGGCAACTCAAGCTACGGCCCAGGTTGGGGCAACACACGTCGTACTGGCCGGGGTTTGGCGCACACAGCCCGTACTGGCCAAAGGTTTTGTGGCAACACACAGTCTCGGGCCGGGTTTGGGGGCAACACACAGTCGACGGGCCCAGTTGTGGCAACGACAGTCTACTGGCCGGGTTTTGGGGCAACAACATCGTACTGGACATTTTGTGGCAACACACAGTCGTACGGGCCGGGTTGTGGCAACTCCATCGTACGGGCCGGGTTGTGGCAACACACAGCGTACGGCCGGGTTGGGCGCACACAGTCGTCTGGCCGGTTTGGGCAACACCAGACTTGGCCGGGTGTGGCAACAAACAGTCGTACTGGCCAGGTTGGGGCAACCCATCCTGGCCAGGTTGGGAACACACAGCCCGTACTGGCCGGGTTGTGGGCAACACAATCGTACGGGCCAGTTGTGGCAAACACATCGTACTGGCCAGGTTGTGGCAACTCCAGCGTACGGGGCCAGGGGGGCAACACACAGCGTACTGGCCCAGTTGTGCAGCACACAGTCGTACTGGCCGGGGTTGGGAAAACAACATCGTAGGGGCCGGGTTGGGGCAGCACACATCGACTGCCCGGGTTGGGGCAACACACATCGTACGGCCGGGTTGGCAGCACACAGTCGTACTGGCCAGTTGGGGCAACACAACCGTCGTACGGCCGGGTTGTGGCAGCACACAGTCGACTGGCCAGGTTTGGCAACACACAGTCGACTGGCCAGTTGTGCAACACACAGTCTACTGGCCAGGTTGTGGAAACAAACAGTCGTACGGCCGGGTTTGTGGCAACACACCTCGACGGCCGGTTGTGGCACACACGTCGTACGGGCCGGGTTTGTGCAACACACATCGAAACTGGCCGGGTTTCAACACACAGTCGTACGGGCCAGTTTGGCAGCCACCACCAAAATTCTTATTGCAAGAGATGGAATCACCAAAAGTTAAGTTTTTTATTTAAAACACCGAAAAGTTTTTTTTTTTTTTGTGTCTTGACGGTGATGTTTTTTATGTTAATAATTAAAAGGGGAGAGAAGTGTAATGTGAAAACTGAAAGACTTTTTTTTAAAAATTAATCCTGTTTAACAAAGTGTTTTATAAAATGTTTTTGTCCCTTAAACACAATCTCTCAAGTTTGCCTTCTTTATATATTTACTCTTTTACCAAATTATTTTTATTTTAAAAAATCGTAACCCTCATTGTACTTTTTTAAGGAAAAATAATTTATGTAATCAAGAATTTTCTAAAATTTTCTTAAACAATTTATACACTTTAAATTTATTTAAACAATGGTAGGGAGAGTGTAGCATCTTTTGAGAACGGTACACATTTTGTATAATTGGTTGGAGCAGGTGTTTTTTAGTGATGTTTATGTTGCAGCATGGGGTTTTAGTGATTTTAGTTGGTAGCAGGGGGGGGGTTTTTATGGAATTTTTTGTTTACATGTGTTTTAGTATGTTTAGTTGGTAGTATGGTGTTTTTGTTGTTTATGTTGGGACATGGTGTTTGTAGTGATGTTTTTTGTTGGGAGCATGGTTTTGTAGTGAGTTTTTTTGGTTCATGATTTTGTAGTGATTTTATGTTGGTAGCATGATTTTGAGTGATTTTATGTTGGTAGCATGGTGTTTTTGTATGATTTTATGTTGGGAGCATGGTGGTTTTTAGTGATTTTATTTGGTTTGCATGGTGTTTTTTTAGTGGGTTTTTTTGTGGTAGCCCTGGTGTTTGTAGTGATTTTTGTGGTACATGATGTTTGTAGTGATGTTTTTTTGGTTCATGGTTTTAGTGATGTTTATGTTTACATGGGGTTTTGTATGATGTTTATGTTTTTAGTAGGGTTTTGTTGTGGATTTTATGTTGGTAGCATGGGTTTGTATATGTTTATTGGTAGCATGGTGTTTGTAGTGAATTTTTTGTTGGTAGCATGATGTTTGTAGTGATGTTTGGTACGGGGTTTTTTGTGATGTTTATGTTTGGGACATGGGTTTGTATGAGTTTATGTTGGGACATGGGGTTTGTAGGATTTATGTTGGAGCAGGTGTTTGTATGATTTTAGTTTTGGGAGCATGGTGTTTTTTGTGAAAGTTTAGTTTGGGAGCAGGTGTTTTATGATGTTTTTTGTTGGTAAATGGTTTTGGTTTGAGTTTTTTTTTTTTGGTACAGTGTTTGTAGTGATGTTTATGTTGGTAGCAGGGGTTTGTTTGTGAGTTTATGTTTGGGAGCATGTGGGGTTTGATGATGTTTATGTTTGGACATGGGTTTGTAGTGATGTTTAGTTGTAGCATGGTTTTTGTTTTGGGTGTTTTATTTGGTACATAGTGTTTTTTAGTATGTTTATGTTGGTAGCATGGTGAAATTTGTGAGTTTATGTTGGTACATGGGGTTTGTAGTGATGTTTATGTTGGTAGCTGGTGTTTTTGTGATGTTTTTTTTGGGTACATGGTGTTTTTTGTGAGTTTATGTTGGGACATTTGTGTTTGTATGATTTTAGTTGGGACATGGTTTTGAGTGATGTTTAGTTGGACAGATGTTTTTTATGAGTTTTTGTTGGTAGCATGGTGTTTTTTATGATGTTTTTTGGAGCTGGTGTTTTTTTAGTGATGTTTTTTGTTTTAGCATGGTTTTGTATGATGTTTTGTTGGAGCATGGGGTTTGTAGTATGTTTATGTTGGTAATGGTTTTGAGGAGTTTGTTGGACATGGTTTTGTAGTGATGTTTTTTGTTTTGGGAGCAGGTGTTTGTATTATGTTTAAAATTTTAGCATGGTTTTGTATGATGTTTTTGTTGGTAGCATGGTGTTTGTATGATTTTATTTTTGGGAGCATGGTTTTGTAGTATGTTAGTTGGACATGGTGTTTGTATGAAATTTTATTTGGTACAGAGTTTGTAGTGATGTTTTTGTTGGAAACATGGTGTTTGATGAGTTTATTTGGTAGCAAAAGGGGTTTGTATGATGTTTTTTTTACATGGGTTTTTAGTGATGTTTTTGTTTGGGAGCATGGTGTTTGAGTGATTTTTATTTTTGGGAGCAGGTGTTTGTAGTGATGTTTTTTGTTGGTAGCAGGTGTTTGTAGTGATGTTTTTGTTGGTACATGGGGGTTGTAGTGATGTTTTTTTGGTAATGATGTTTGTATGATTTTATGTTGTAGCAAAAGGTGTTTGTAGTGATGTTTATGTTGGAGCATGGTTTGTAGTGATTTTAGTTGGTACATGGTGTTTTGTTGTGAGTTTATTTTAAGATCAAAGTGGGAAAAAAAACATCAGAAGAAAAAATTGTATAACTACATAATATTTACAATAAAAAAAGCACAGTTCTGTGGACACTGCAGCCTGCGACTCTGCTGTCAGCCGGGGGACTGCTGTCACCTGGTGACTCTGCTGTCAGCCTGGCGACTCTGCTTCAGCCTGGCTGACTCTACTGTCACCTGGGTGACTCGCTGCACCTGGCTGACTCTACTGTCAGCCTGGGAGACTCTGCTTTCAGCCTGGCTGACTCTACTGTCAGCCTGGCTACCTGCTGTCAGCCTGGCTGACTCTTCTGTCAGCCTGGCTGACTCTACTGTCAGCTGGCTGACTCTACTGCCCAGCCTGACTGACTCTGCGGTAAACAGAGTTTGCCAGTCATTTAAAATGAGTCAATATAAAGACTGAAAGTGGAAAATTAAGAATGTATTAAGACTGAAGTTTGTGAGGCAGTTGTAATAAGTACTGGAATAGTTAATGATTTTGTTTATAATGTTTATAAAAGAAGAAAAGGGTAAAAAAATTTAAAGAATGTAATAATTATAATGGAATAAGAGTGTTGACCAGACCAGGTAAAGTGTGTGTCAGAATTATCATTGTTAAAGTGATGGTAAAGACAAAATCTGTGTAACAATGAAGAGTGTGAGTTCAAAAATGGAAGGGAATATGTGCATCGTCTGTAAACACTGAAATACAACACTTATATAAAGGAAAGCAGCACTTAGATACATTTATAGGTTTGCAAAAGATTTGTGAGAGATGTTAGTAGAGTCAAAATGTATTATCTTAGGTAATGTTTTGAAAGCTACAGTGTTGAATTAAGTTATAATATGCAAGAAAGACGGTAAAGATTTACCCAAAAAATTGGGTCTTAGATAATGTTGTGTGATGTCACCTGTGATCTTAAAGACGTGTGATGTCACTATACTTTGCTCAGAAGAAAATATATACAAAGAAAGTCATCATGTAGACCAGATGTCACTGTAAACAGAGCTTTATTAACATACTACGTAAAACTCTGTACACACACACAAACACACACACACAAACACACACACACACACACACACACACACACACACACACACACACACACACACACACACACACATTGCCAGACTCCCCACATACACTCCGCCCCTCCCCCACCGACATCTCACTCCTTCACCTATCCCTCCCCCCCCTCTTTCACCCTCCCCCTCCCCACCTCTCCACCTTCCCCCTCTCCCTCTCCCACTCACCCACTTGCTTCTCCCTCCTTCCCACATAGCCACAGTTCCTCCACTACCTATCCCCCCACACTCTGACATACACAATACTAACCTAACATACAGAATTACATAGGTTTCCCACTCTGAGGGAATCAGGATAAAACAAAAATGGGTTGCCAGAGAGCAACAAGAAAAACCAAGGGAAAGGAGGAGGAAACTGCAAAGGAAGATTGGCAGCAGAGCTCACAAAAAGGGAACAGAATGGAAAAGAACTAGAAAATTTTAGCATGAGAATGGAAGAGAGGAAGAAATGGAAAGCAGGAAGTGGGAGTGCAAGTCAAAGCAGAGAGCCGGATACAAGTTGAGAGGAACTGAAAAATCTGAAACAGCCTAAGAACTAAAGACATTTTGGATTGACACAGAGACTCTACCTCACCCACAAATAAGGGGACTGTAGGGAAAGAAGGAGCAAACTGCTGTAGAAGCTCAATCATGGAGACGTAGTAAATGAAAGAGCTAAGCTTTTATGTGGAGGCCCTAACGACCACAGCAGAGCCCAGGGAAAGCCGAGAAGGGAAAATGACAGGCCACTGAGCCCAAGTACATTAGCTAGTAAAAACGAAAAAAGGAAAGCTGCAATGGGGGAAAATCAAATTGAATGGGGGGATACACAGGGATATGCAGTGGGAGAATGAAAGGGTGATGTCAGTCTTTGTGTAGGGGCTCCAGAAAGTTGAAGGGGAAACATATGAAGCAAGAAAAAAAGGGGGAAAAAAGACAATTGAAAGCATCATGAAAGCAATAGGAAAGACGACATGACCCAACTGGAAAATTTTTCAGAGAATAGGGGTTTGTAAAAAAAAAAACCCCAGCCAGTGAAAGTGACCTTCAAGGCAGAAGCAAACTCGGAACAGGATCCTGCAGGAGAAAGCACGATTAAGGGACATGCCGGCATACAGGAAGGTATCTCGACCGCGACCCGAACACAGCAGAAAGGCAGAAACTGAGAGAGATGGTACAAAGGTGAAAGGAGGAAAGAGAGGGGATGGAGAAGACGACAGGAGATCCCAGACACAGGAAGATCAAATACAGGGCCCCCCTCACAACTTCCTATAGAAGCCTTCCAACCAGTCAACGCCAGTGCAACCAAACACTCTAAACCAAAAACCCCATGCACATCCAATGCCCCCACCCACTGCATTACAAACTCCCCCCCCCACAGCAACCACCCATAGTTCCTTATCAGGTCTCCCACTTCCCAAACCCCAATACACCTCCCAGACCACAATCTTAGAAAAGAAGTTGAAGGTGTGGGGATACAAATGCAGATGGAATAACAAATAAGTATGAGGAGTGGGACGAAAGAATCAAGGAGACATCCCCAACATAATAGCACCACAGAAACAAAACTCACCAGAATAATGACAGATTCAATGTTTCCACCCGATATCAAATCCCTCAGGGAAAAACAGAGGGAGGGGAGGGGGAGGGAGTTGCACTGCTCATTAAAAACCAGTGGGGTTTGAGAAAATGGAAGGAATGGGTGGCATGGGCGAAAAGGACTACTTAGTAGAACAATCCAGTCTGAGGGACATAAGGTGATAATTGCAGTAATGTACAACCCACCACAGAACTGCAGGAGGCCAAGAGAAGAATACGATGAGAGCAACAGAACAATGGTCGCCACACTAGCCAGGTGGCCAGGAGAGCACACATGGGGAGCAAAATTACTAGTTATGGGTGATTTCAATCACTAGGAGATTTACTGGGAAAACCGGAGCCCCATGGGGTCCCAAAACATGGAGAGCCAAGATGATGGATGTGGTACTGGAAAACCTCATGCCCTCAGTTAGAGACACTACTAGAAGGAAGGAGAGGATGAAAACCCGCAAGACTGGACCTTGTATTCAAACCCTTTAGTAGTTCTGACATCGAGGATATCATGTATGAAAAGCCCCTGGGAGCTAGTGATCATGTGGTTCTGTGCTTCGACTACATAGTTGAGCTCCAAGTGGAGAGAGCAGCAGGAATAGGGTGGGAAAAACCAAACTACAAAGGGGAACTACTCAGCTTTAGGGAAATTCTTTCAAGACATTCAGTGGGAGGGGAACTGACAGGAAAAACCAGACAAGAAATGATGGACTATGTGGCAACAAAATGCAAGGGGGCAGAGGAGAGGTTTGCTCCTAAGGGAAACAGAAATAATGGGAAGAACAGAACGAGTCCTTGGTTCACCCAAAGGTGTAGGGAGGCAAAAACTAGGTGTACTAGAGAATGGAAAAGGTACAGAAGACAGAGAACTCAGGAAATAAAGAATTAGCCGAAGAGTCAGAAACGAATATGCACAGATAAAAGGGAGGCTCCCGCAGTAGTTAAACACTACCTGTTTATAAATTCAAGTCTCTTCTCAAAGATCACTTACTCACTTAAAACCAAATAAATACTGAATAACTGAACCTTATAAATTGTATTCCTATATGTTACTCACAATTATATCACACAAATGTTAAACCTAGGACCCAATCTAACTTTGTTATTTTTTAAATACACTACCTAACAAATACTCCATTCGACTGAATGTACAGCAATGCATGCAACAATATGACCTTCTTTCTAATACTCATTGTGCTTTATAGTTATCTTTTTACCATAATGTCTATCACGATTTCATCATTGTTAGTTAATCTTAAGTTAATTTTAAGAAGCCCAGCCCGTAATGCCATGCATATAAGTGGCTTTGGCATCTGCTCTTACCTGTATTTTTTTGTACCTCTGTAAGTATGCATAAATTACTAAAAAATAAATAAAAATAAAGTCAGACTGAACCAAGCTGTTGTACAGCCACAATCAGGAGGAAAACAACAAGTCAAGGACCAGGTAATCAGACTGAGAAGGGGTGATGGGAATTCCACAAGAAACGACGGAGGTATGTCAGAGCTCAACACAAGATTTAAACTGAAGTATTTACAGTGAAACCAGTAGGACTCCAGAAATCAGAGCATGGGTGCACCAGCAAGTGCTGGATGAAAGGTCAAATAACCAAGGAGGAGGTGAGAAGCGCTATGCGAACTGACACCTCAATGGCGGTGGGACCAGACAAACATCTCTCCGTGGTCCTTAAAGAGGAGCAGAGCTATTGTGTGTACCGTTAACAAAGATCTTCAAACACATCATTTGAAACTGGGCAATTCCCTGAGGTATGGAAGAGGCAAATGTAGTCCAATTTTTTAAAAGGGAGACTGAATGAACATTTAAATGGTATAAAAATACCCGACAATATGTTAGCTAAGACAACATATCAACAGTTAGGTATCTTTTTTATTGAAACGTTTCGCCTACAACAGTAGGCATCTCAGTCGAGTACAGAAAAGTTGATAGAAGCAGAAATACTTGAAGACGATGTAATCAGTCCAATCACCCCTTTAAAGTTTTGAGGAGTCATCCCTCAGTCGGGAGAAGAGCATTGTTCCGTTGTCCTGAAACAATATGAATTGAAGGACAGAATCGGGCCTTATATAGTGCCTAGGAGTGAGACGTAGGTTGAATTGGGAGGCAGTCCTTCTCAAACCCAAACCGTTCTCACTAGTAGAAGTTTCGAAGTAGAAATGGTCTGTACCAAGAATACCCTTGTGTTTGCAGTGTCTACAGAATGAACATAAAAGGTATAAAATACCGACAGATTGTTAGGTAAGGACACATAGCAACAGTTAGGTATCTTTATTTTGAAACGTTTCCGCCTACACAGTAGGCTTCATTCAGTCGAGTCAGAAATTGATAGAAGCAGAAGAGACTGAAGACGATTGTAATCAGTCCCTCACCCTTAAAGTTTTGAGGTGGTCAGTCCCTCAGTCTGGAGAAGAGCATTGTTCCGTTTCTGAAACAATATGATGTTTGAAGTGACGATCGGCCTTATATAGTGCCAGGAGGTGAACTAGGTTGATTTGGAGGGTCAGGTCCCCTTCTCAACCCAGCAGTTTCTCACAGTAGAGGTTGTCGAAGTAGATGGTCTGTACAAGATACCCTTGTTTGCAGTGTCCTAACAGAATGAAACATTAAAATGGTATAAAAATACGACAGATTTTTAGTAAGACACATATGCAACATTAGGTATCTTTATTTTGAACGTTTTCGCCCTACACAGTAGGCTTCTTCAGTCGAGTACAGAAAATTGATAGAAGCAGAAGATTACTTGAAGACGATGAATCATCCATCACCCTTAAAGTTTTGAGGGGTCAGTCCCTCAGTCTGTAGAAGACATTGTTTCCGTTGTCTGAAACAATAAAGTTGAAGTGACAGAATCGGCCTATAT
Organism: Cherax quadricarinatus; assembly: GCF_026875155.1. Taxonomy (NCBI): domain Eukaryota; kingdom Metazoa; phylum Arthropoda; class Malacostraca; order Decapoda; family Parastacidae; genus Cherax; species Cherax quadricarinatus. The sequence goes on along the minus strand of NC_069417.1, from coordinate 64,426,393 downwards.
AGTGCCATAGGTGAGGCCACGTCGGTGATTTGGAGGGCAGTCCATCTCAAACCCAGCCGTTTCTCACTATAAGAAGAGGTTTCCGAAGTAATTCTGTACCCAAGATACACCACCCACCTTGTGGTGCAGTGTCCTACAGAATGACCATTAAAAGGTATACAAAATACCGACAGATTGTTAGGTAAGACACATATGTCATCAGTTAGTTATCTTTTATTTTAAACGTTCGCCTACACATAGCTTCTTCAGTCGAGTACAGAAAAGTGATAGAAGCAAAGAGATTTGAAGACGAGTAATCAGTCCAAGTCACCCTTAAAGTATTGAGAGTCAGTCCTCAGTCTGAGAAGAGCATTGTTCCGTTGTCTGAAAACAATATGAAGTTGAAGTGACAGAACCTGCCTTATAAAGTGCCAGAGGTGAGACGTAGGTTGATTTGTAGGGCAGTCCCTTCTCAAACCCAGCCCGTTCTCACTAGTAGAGTTGTCGAAGTAGATGGTTCGACCAAGATACCCTTGTGTAACAGTGTCTGACAGAATGAACTATTAAAAATGGTATTAAAAATACCGACAGATGTACTCGACTGAAGAAGCCTACTGTGTAGGCGAAACGTTTCAAAATAAAGATACTACTGTTACATATGTGCTTACTAAACATCTGTCGGTATTTTATAACCATTTTAATGTTCATTCTGTCAGACCTGCAACACAAGGGATCTTGGTACAGACATCTACTTCGACAACCTCTACTAGTGAGAACGCTGGGTTTGAGAAGGACCTGGCCCTCCCCAAATCAACCTACGTCCTCACCTCCAGGCACTATAAGGCCCGAGTCTGTCACTCTCAACTTCATATAGTTTCAAGACAACGACAAGCACTTCTCCAGACTGAGGGACTGACGAACCTCAAAACTTTAAGTGATGGATATTCACATCGTCTTCAAGTAATCTTCTGCTTCTATCAATTTTCAGTAACTCGACTGAAGAAGCCCTACTGTGTAGGCGAAACGTTTTCAACATAAAGAGACCTTAAACAGTTGCATATGTGTCTTACAACAATCTGGCGTATTTTATACCATTTTAATGTTCATTCTGTCAGACACTGCAACACAAGGGTATCTTGTACGACCATCTACTACGACAACCCTACAGTGAGAAACGGCTGGTTTGAAAGGACCTCCCTCCCAAATCAACCTAACTTCTCACCCCTGCACTAGATATGGCCCGATTCTGCACTTCAACTTCAAATTGTTTCAGACAACGGAACAATGCTCTTCTCCAGACTGAGGACTGACCACCTCAAAAACTTTAAGGGTGAATGGACTGATTACATCGTCTTCATAGTATCTTCTGCTTCTATCAACTTTTTCTGTAACTCGACTGAAGAAGCCTACTGTGTTGGCGAAACGTTCAAAATAAAGGATACCTAACTGTTGCATATATGTCCTTACCTCACACAGGAACAGACATGAGGGCACTAAACTACAACCTGTATCACTAACATGTCATATAAATGCCTGTATAATATGTATGGGAGTTCACAAGAAACGACCGAGAGGTATGTCAGACTCAACAAACGAGATTTAAAGAATATTTACAGTGGAAACCAGTAGGACTCCAGAAATCAACAAGGGGGGGTTCCTCTAGCAAGTGCTGGATGAGGTAACAAAACCAAGCGGAGAGTGAAGAAGTGCTATGCAAACTTGACACTTCAAGAGGCGGTGGACCAACAACATCTCTTTCCCGTGGGTCCTTAAAGAGGGAGCAAAGATACTGTGAGTGCCATGACAAAATTTTCAACACATCAATTGACAACGGGCAACTCCCTGAGGTATGGAAGATGCAAATGTGTCCCATTGTTAAAAAGGAGACAAACATGAAGCACTAACTACAGACCTGTACACTAACGTGTATAGTATGCCCATGGTCATGGAGAAGATCAGCCGGGAGGAGATGGGTGGAACACCTGGAAAGAACAAAAGTTATATTAATTGACAACCAGCATGGTTTAAAGGGAAGAAAATCCTGTGTCACAAACCTACTAGGTTTTATACAAGGTGACAGAAGGTAAACAAGAGTGAAGGGAGGATTTGCCTGCAATTTTTTTTGGACTGAAGAAGGCCTTCGACAAACAGTTCCTCACAAGAGGTTACGGCAAAAGCTAAGATCAGCACACATATCAGGAAAAGGAGGCACTGCAATGGATCCAGAGAATACCTGACAGGAGCAACAACGAGTCATGGTACTTTGACGAGGTTTCAAATTGGGCCTCCTGTGGCAAGCGGGTTCCTCAGGGTCAGTCCTAGACTGTGCTGTTATTGGTACATGTGAACGACATAACATAAAGAAAGACCTCAGAAGTTCCTTGTTTGCAACGATGTGAAGTTAGTGAGAAGAATCAAATCGATGAGGATCAGGCAGGACTACAAGAGGCCTGGACAGGCCTACAAGCCGGTCCTTGCCCATTGCTCCTTGAGTTTACAAAACCCTCAAATGCCAAAGTCATGATGATTGGGGAAGGGCAAAGAAGACCGCAGACACAATATAGTTTAGATGGCCAAAGTTTGCAAACCTCACTCAAGGAAAAAGATCTGGGGGTGAGTATAACACCGAGCATATCTGCTGAGGTGCACATCAATCAGATAACTGCTGCAGCATATTTGCGCCTGGCAAACCTACGGATAGCGTTCCGATACCTCAGTAAGGATTCGTTCAAGATTCTGTATACCATTTACGTCAGGCCCATACTGGAGTATGCAGCACCAGTTTGGAATCCACACCTAGTCAAGCACGTTAAGAAATTAGAGAAAGTGCAAAGGTTTGCAACAAAACTAGTCCCAAAGCAACGGGAATTGTCCTACGAAGAAAGGTTGTGGGAAATCGGCCTGACGACATTGGAGGACAGGAGGGATCAGGGGAGACATGATAACGACATATAAAGTACTGTGCGGAATATACAAGGTGGACAAAGACGGGATGTTATAGAGAAGGGACTCAGACACAAGAGGTCACAATTGGAAGTTGAAGACTCAGATGAATCAAAGGGATGTTAGGAAGTATTTCTTCAGTCATAGACTAGTCAGGCCATGGAATAGCCTAGAAAGTGACGTAGTGCAGGCGGGAACCATACATAGTTTTAAGGCGAGGTATGATAAAGCTCATGGGGCAGGGAGAGAGAGGACCTAGTAGCAATCAGCGAAGAGGCGGGGCCAGGAGCTATGACTCGACCCCTGCAACCACAAATAGGTGAGTACACACACACAGGAGGGAGGCCCAACGACAGTTTGAAAATAACATAGCATCGAAAGTCAAGACTGACCCGAAACTGTTGTATAGCCACATAAGGAGGAAGACAACAGTCAAAGACCAGGTGATCAGACTGAGGAAAGAAGGTGGAGAACTCACAAGAAATGATCAGGAGGTATGTGAGGAGCTAAACAGGAGATTTAAGGAAGTTTTTACAGTAAAGACAGGAAGGGCTCTGGGAAGACAGCACAGAAGGGAACATCAAGAGGGAATATACCAACAAGTGTTGGATGACATACGAACAACCGAGGAGGAGGTGCAGAAGCTGATAAGTGACCTTGATACCTCAAAGGCGATGGGACCGGACAACATTTCCCTGTGGGTCCTTAGAGAAGGAGCAGAGATGTTGTGCATGCCCTTAACCACAATCTTCAACACATCCCTTGAAACTGGGCAACTACCTGAGAAATGGAAGACAGCAAATGTAGTCCCCATATTTAAGAAGGGAAACAGAAAAGAGTCTCTAAACTACAGAAATGTGTCTCTGACTTGTATAGTATGCAAAGTCATTGAGAAGATTATCAGGAGGAGATTGGTGGAACACCTGGAACGGAACAAGATTATAAATGAAAACCAGCATGGGTTCATGGAAGGCAAATCCTGTGTCACAAACCTTCTGGAGTTTTATGACAAGGTAACAGAAGTAAGACACGAGAGAGAGGGGTGGGTCGATTGCATTTTCCTGGACTGTAGGAAGGCCTTTGACACAGTTCCTCACAAGAGATTTGTGCAGAAGTTGGAGGATCAGGCGCATATAACAGGGAGGGCACTGAAATGGATCAGGGAATACCTGACAGGGAGGCAACAATGAGTCATGGTACATGAAGAGGTATCACAATGGGCGCCTGTGACGAGTGGGGTCCCACAGGGGTCAGTTATAGGACCAGTGCTATTTTTGATATATGCAAACGACATGATGGAAGGAATAGACTCTGAAGTGTCCCCATTCGCAGATGATGTGAAGCTGATGAGAAGAATTAAATCGGATGAGGATGAGGCAGGACTGCAAAGAGACCTGGACAGGCTGGAAACGTGGCCCAGAAACTGGCTTCTCGAATTCAACCCTGCCAAATGCAAAGTCATGAAGATTGGGGAGGGGCAAAGAAGACCGCAGACAGAGTATAGGCTAGGTGGACAAAGACTACAGACCTCACTCAGGAAGAAAGATCTTGGGGTGACCATAACACCGAGCACGTCACCGGAGGCACACATCAACGAAATAACTGCTGCAGCATATGGGAACCTGGCAAACCTGAGAATAGCGTTCCGATACCTGAATAAGGAATCGTTCAAGACACTGTACACTCTGTATGTTAGGCCCATACTGGAGTATGCAGCACCAGTCTGGAACCCACACCTGGTCAAGCACGTCAAGAAGTTAGAGAAAGTACAAAGGTTTGCAACAAGGCTAGTTCCAGAGCTCAGGGAATGTCGTACTAGGAAAGGTGAGGGAAATCGGACTGACGACACTGGAAGGACATAAGGGGTCAGGGGAGAACATATAACGACAATACAAGATAACTGCTTGGGAATAGACAAGGTGGACAGAGACAGGATGGTTCCAGAGAGGGGACACAGAAACAAGGGGTCAACAATCCAAGCTAAGACTTCAGACGAGTCACAGAACGTTAGAAGTATTTCTTCATCATGAGAATCGTCAGAAGTGGAATAGCCTGGCAGTGAAGTAGTGGAAGGCAGGAACCATACATAGTATTTAAGAAGAGGTATGACAAAGCACTTCAGAAGCAGAGAGGGAGATGACCTAGTATCGATCAGTGAAAGGTGGGGCCAGAGCGTGAGTCTCGACCCCTGCAACCACAATTAGGTAGTAGCAATTAAGTGATTACACAGGACACACAAGCACACAACATGCCAAACCGTTTGCGGGATCTACTAGGGCAACTGTTGCCACACAGATACATACATAAAAAGATCAAAGTGAGGTGTGGAAACGGGTGATCAAGAATTACCAGCGTTTGTTAACACAGTGGTTCCCAAAACTGGGGGGTAATGGTAGAGTAATGGTAAGGTTAATGGTAGAGTACTGCTCTCTCTAGAGTCTAGAGAGAGTACATTACTCTACCATTACTCTACCATACCCCCATTGGAACCACTGGGTTAACAAGTGAAATGTGGGGCACCGTATGTGAGAGTGAAAAAGTTAATAAGCAAAAGGAGAAGAAAAAATAAAAATATATACAACAAGGAAGGTGGCATAGGCCTACGAAGCATGACGTCACAACAGTTTTGATGCCATTATACATATAAAGTGGTAACAACCGAATGTGAAGTGTATTCTGTAATAAGTGAAAAGTGAAACACTTGAGAATCGGGATGCATGAGCATATATGGTTATAAACATCAAGGGTGAAGGAGTTACAAAATAGTGATAGAAGGCCTATGTACAACTACTACGTCATCAGCTTCTGGCACATTGTCATCACAAAAGTTTACTCAACCGCTCGCAGCCAATTTGCTCACCGTTGAGGTTGCATTTGCAAGGTTGAGTTTTGGTCCTGCAATCACTGTAGATACTGGTCACCCACTGTCCTGCAAAGCCATTTCCCAGAATTAGAGTTAGAAAAGCATAGACGAGAGTGCAAGAGTAAAGCGGTAGTGAGGGATAACGTCAGAACACTTTAAGCTGTGACAAGCTAAATTTTACAGCCTAGCACTTTCTGAATTTTTAGAAGTAGAATCGATAAGTGTTACAATAGTTTGGTAAGCTTAGAAAATTACTGGTATCTACCGGTATTATTAGCATATGAAATACTTAGAAGTGGGGGCCACACACACACACAACACACACATATCACAAACCCGATATCACAAACCTCACCCCAATCAGCTGTCCCTTATGGGCATTCCTGACCCCACCCCCTTCAACCACAAACCCACCCCCACCTACACCACAGCCCATATAGGCCCCCACCAAGGCTCATCGCGCCCCCACCCCAATATACTTCATGACCACAATGATAGAAAAGAAACTAAAGGTTTGGTACACAAACGCGGATGGAATAACGTATAAACATGAGAGTGGATGAAAGAATCAGTAAAAAACCCCACATCATAGCAGTCACAGAAACAAAACTCGCTGAGACAATAACAACACAATCTTCCCCAACAGGATATCAGATTTCCTGAGGAAAGATAGAAGGAAGTTAGAGGGGGAGGAGGGGTTGCACTGCTCAAAAAACACCAATGGGGATTTGAGAAATGGAAGGCAATGGACATCATTGGAGAAAAGACTACATTGTAGTACAAATCAGTCCGGAGAACATAAAAGTAGTTTATGTATAACCCACCACAAGAACTGCAGAGGCAAAAACAAGAGAGGAGTACGAAGAAAACAACAGGTGATGGGGTGGACACACTGCTGAGGTGGCAAGAAAGCTCACTCGAAGCAGAAGCAAAGTTACTGGTAATGGGGCGATTTTCAACCACAGGGAGAATCGACTGGGAAAAACCTGGAGCCACAGGGGGTCCCGAAACATGGAGAGCCAAGATGATGATGTGGTACATGAAAACCTCATGCATCAACATGGTCAGGACACAACCAAGAGAGGGGGGAGGATGAGCCAGCAAGACTGGATCTTGTGTTCACCCTGAGGCAGTTCAGACATTGAGACATCACTTACGAGGAGGCCCCTTGGTGCAAGCGGATCATGTGTTCTGAGTTTTTGACTATATAGTAAGAGTTACAAGTGGAGAAGGTAACAGACTGAAAGTGGACAGGCAAACTATAAAAGGGGGACTACACAGGTATGAGAAACTTCCTGCAGGAGTTCAGTGGACCAGAGAAAATGGTAGGAAAATCAGTAAACGAGAATGATGGAATATGTGGACAACAAAGTGCAAGGAGGCAGAAGGAAAGTTTGTGTTCCCAAGGGAAACAGAAATAATAGAAGACCAAAACGAGTCCTTGGTTTACCCGAAGGTGTAAGGAGGCAAAAACTAAGTGCAACAGAGAAGGAAAAGGTACAGGAGGCATAGGACCCAGGAAAACAAGGAGATTAGTAAAAGAGCCAGAAACTAGTATGCGCAGATAAGGAGGGAGCCCACGACAGTATGAAAAACGACATAGCATCGAAAGTCAAATCTGTCCCGAAACTGCTGGTATTAGCCACATTAGGAGGAAGACTACAGTCAAGGACCAGTGATAAGGCTGAGGAAGGAAGGTGGAGAACCACAAGAAACTATCAAGAGGTATGTGGGACTCAGAACACGAGATTTAAGAAGTATTTACAGTAGAGAACAGGAAGGACTCTGGGGAGACCAGACAAATGGGGACACCAACAAGGAATCACCAACAAGTGGTTGGACGACAACATACAGATGAGGAGGAGGTGAAGAAACTGCTAAGGGACAACATGCTCAAAGGCCAATGGACCGACAACATCTCATCCGTGGGTCCTTAGAGAGGGAGCCAGATATGTGTGGCGTACCACTACCACAATCTTCAACACAATCGCCTGAAACTGGGCACTACCTGAGTTATGGAAGGACGGCAATGTAGTTCCCATTTTTCAAAAAAGGAGACAGAAAAGAGGCACTAATCTATAACCTGTTCATTGACGTGTATAGTATGCAAAATCATGGAGAAGATTATCAGGAGGAAGTGGGAGAGCACCTGGAAACGGAACAGATAATAAATGCCCAACCAGCACGGATTCACGGAAGGGCAAATCCTGTGGTCACAACAAACCTTCTGGTTTTAATGAATAAAAATAACAGAAGTAATACAAGAGAGAGAGGGTGGGTTGATTGCCATCTTCTTTGGACTGCAAGAAGCCTTTGACAACAGTTCCTCACAGGAAGAGATAGTGCAAAAGCTAGAGAATCAGGCGCATATAACAGGAAGGGACTGCAATGGATCGAGAATCCTGACAGGGAGGCAACAACGAGTCAGGTATGAAAATGATGTATCACGGGGGGCCCCTGTGACACGGGGTCCCCAGGGTGGGCCCTGGACCAGTCATTTTTGGTATATGTAAAACGACATGAGGGAAAGGGGGTTGACCAAGAAGTGCCCTGTTTGCAGGATGTGAATTAAATGAGGAAAATTTAAAAATCTGAGAGGACCAGGCAGGACTTCAAAGAACCGGGACAACTGGACACCGGGCCCCAGCAAATGGCTTTCGAATTTAACCCTCCCAAAATCAAAGTATAAAGAGGGGGGGGAAAGGGGAAGAAGACCACAGACAGAGTATGGTAGGTGGCCAAAGACTGAAAACCTCACCAAGGGAAAAGCTTGGGGTGAGTATAAACCGGCAGTCTCCGAAGCAACATCAACCAAAAATGCTGCGCATAGGGGCCCTGGAAAACCTGAGAACAGCTTTCCCGGGACCCCTTAGAAAGGGAAACTTTCAAGACACTGTACCCGTGTATGCAGGCCCATAAATGGGGTATGCGCACCTGTTTGGGCCCCACTTGAAAGCCGAAGAAACTAGAGAAAGTACAAAATTTGCAACAAGGGTTTGTTCCAGGCTAGGGGGAAGTCCCATAAAAAGATTAAGGGGAAAACGGCCTACGACATGGGGACAGGAGGTCAGGGGGGACATGAAACGAATATAAAATATGCGTGGAAAAGACAAGGTGGACAAGGGCAGGATTTTCCCGGGAGGGGGCACAGAAACAAAAGGGCCCCTTTGGGAAATTTGGGCACAAATGGTCAGGAGATAGTAGGAAGTATTTTTTTCGTCATAGAGTTTAAGGGGAGGGAAAGCCTAGAAAATGACGTAGTGGGGGCAGGAACCATACACGTTTAAACAGGTTTGATAAAGTCATGGAGCGGGGAGAGAGGGGCCAGTAGCAAGGTGAAAGGCGGGGGGCCCGGAGCTAGGACCGACCCCTGCAACCAAAAAGGTGAGTACAAAAGGGAGTACACACACACACACACACAACACAAATACACACACACACACACCCACACACACACAACCTACACACACACATACACACAACATACACACACATAACACACAACCCTACACAATACATCACAACACACACATATACACACTACACACACACATACACACCACACACCAACACAACACACACACACACAAACCCCCCACCACAAACACACACATACAACACACAATACACAACACTCTACCACAAGGAACAAACACTTGTAAGCGTAGTACACACGCAAACACACACATACACAGGATTTCACACCCTCCTGTGAACTGACGCATCTGGAACCTCGCTCCTTCTCTCTCTCTCCTCTCTTCCTATCCTAGGTAGAGACCTATCTCTCTCTACCTATCTCACTCTTTTACCTAATCTCTCTCTCTCTACCTATCACTCTCTACCTATCCTCTCTCTCTCTTTGGTTTCCCTCTTCCTCTCGCCATCTCTCCCCTCTAAAATCTCTTCCCCTAACACCCCCCCCCTCTAAACAATCCTCCCCTCTAACATCTCTCCCCTTCCCATTATCTCTACCTCTCCCTTTTCCATCTCTCTCCCCTCCTCCCCTCTCTCTCCTCCCCACCTAGCCTCTCTCTCCCCTAGCCTCTTCTCTCCCCCTACCTCTCTCTTTCTCCCCTCTCACTCTTTCCATTCTCCCCCCTCTTTCCTTCCCCCTTCTCACCCCTCTCTTTCCCCTCTCTCTGCTCCCTCTCTTTGCCTTCTCCTCTCTCGTCTCCCTCCTTTCCTCTCCCTCTCTCCCTCTCTCTCTCTCTCTCTCTCTCTTTCTTCCCCCTCTCTCTCTCTCTCTTCCTCTCTCTCTTCTCTCTCTCTCTCTCTTGCTCCTCTCTTCCCCACTTTCCCCCTTCTCACTCTCCCCTCTCCTACCCTTCCCTTCCACTTCCTGCCCCCCTCTCTCTCTCTCACTCTCACTCTCACTCTCTCTTCCCCTTTTTCCTTCTCACTATCCCCCTCCTTTTACCTTCCCTTCCCTCTCTCTCTCTCTCCCCTCCCTCTCTCCCCTCTCTCTCTCTCTCTCCATTTTCTTCCCCATTTTTCCCTTTTCCAACTCTCCCCCTCTCCTTCCTTCCCTTCTCTCTTTCCCCCCCCCTCACACTCTCTCTCCCCCTTTCCTTTCTCACTCTTTTCCCCTCTCTCTCTCCTACCTTCCCTTCTCTCTTCTCTCCAAAAAAAAAAATGGTGGGAACTCGCAGGAACCAAGGATCAGATGAGAAGGGTTTTCTGGTAGGGAGGAGTGGATGGAGGAGTAGTGGAAAAGGATGGAACAAGAGTGGGAGAGAAAAATTAAAGGGGAGCTTTCCCGAAAAAAATGGAGAAAGAGCTCTCTGTGAATTGGAAAAGAGGGTTGAGAAAGGAGACAAAGAATTGGGAGGCACAAGTCGAAACTGCAGTAGCCAAGATAAGGGTCCTAGAAGTTGAGATAAATAGGCTGAAGCGAGTTACAGGGGCAGTGACCAGAGAAGAACAGCATATGAAGCCGTGAGGCCGAACAGGAAGGAAGGAATTATGAATTATGCTAAGGTCATATCAGCCTGACAAGGAGGGCCAAGGAGTGAAAGGGAAGCACACCTGGTTGCAGATGGAGAGGGTGATAGGTCGAATGCTGAGGCACAACCATTCTATCAAGAACCACTGGAAAAACAAGGGAGAAACTGAAACCCCATACAGGCAGGATCCAAGTCACAGAGGGTGAGGCAATGGGAGGAGGAAAGGGCAAAATCAGTGTTTATCCATGGGCTTCAGGAGAGAGAGAGGAAAGGACACACACTGAAAGGCAGCAGGAAGAAAGAAAGGAGATTGAGAAAATCATCACGGAAATAAGTGAAGAGATGGACGAGATTGTAAATTTTCAGAGAATAGGGGGATACTCGAAGGGGAGAAACCGACCAATCAAGCTGATTCTCAGGACGGAAACAGTACGGAACAGGATCCTCCAAGAGAAACCACGATTGAAATACTCGGAAGAGTACAAGAGGGTGTTCCTAGACAGAGACAGAACACAATCAGAATGACAGCAGCTGAGGGAGAGGACAAAAAAGCGAAAGGAGCTAGGAAAAGAGACAAGAATGGAACCAGCAGAGGTCAGTCAGAGCAGAACAGTACAGCAAGGGCAAGCACACACACAACTATTCTCAGAAACATACAACCTATCACACCATCCCAACACACACTACAATCCATACCCACAGCCTCCACCCAACACCGAGCTATAGAATCCCACAGTATGCTACCAGGTCTCCCACCCTCACAGGCCCCCCAAACCACAGTGTTGGAAAGGAAACTGAAGGTATGGTACACAAACGCTGATGGAATAACAAATAAGTGGGAGGAGTGGCATGAAAGAGTCAAAGAGGCATCACCGGACATCATAGCTCTCACAGAAACCAAGCTTACAGGTATGATAACAGATGCCATCTTTCCAACGGGATACCAAATCCTGAGGAAAGACAGAGGGAACAGGGGGGGTGGAGGAGTGGCATTGCTGATCAAAAATCGCTGGAATTTTGATGAGCTGGAGAGAGGAGACAGCGGAGAAGAAAGTGATTACATAGCGGGAACGCTTCACTCTGGAGGTCCCAAGGTGGTAATAGCAGTGATGTATAACCCACCACAGAACAGCAGGAGGCCAAGGCAAGAGTACACTGAGAGCAATAGAGCGATGGTTGACACACTGGTTAGAGTGGCCAGAAGAGCTCAAGCATGCAGGGAAAAGCTCCTGATCGTGGGTGACTTTAATCACAAGGAGATCGATTGGGAGAACTTGGACCCACATAGGGGCCAAGATACATGGAGGTTTAAGATGATGGAGGTGGTACTGGAAAACTTCATGTACCAACACTTAAGGGACACTACAAGAGAGAGAGGAGAGGATGAACCAGCAAGGCTGGACTTAGTATTCACCTTGAGTAGTGCAGATATCGAGGACATACCTGGAGTTTACCTGGAGAGAGTTCCGGGGGTCAACTCCCCCTCGGCCCGGTCTGTGACCAGGCCTCCTGGTGGATCAGAGCCTGATCAACCAGGCTGTTGATCAGCCCGGCTGATCAGGAACTGACTTTAGGTGCTTGTCCAGTGCCAGCTTGAAGACTGCCAGGGGTCTGTTGGTAATCCCCCTTATGTGTGCTGGGAGGCAGTTGAACAGTCTCGGGCCCCTGACACTTATTGTATGGTCTCTTAACGTGCTAGTGACACCCCTGCTTTTCATTGGGGATGGTGCATCGTCTGCCAAGTCTTTTGCTTTCGTAGTGAGTGATTTTCGTGTGCAAGTTTCGGTACTAGTCCCTCTAGGATTTTCCAGGTGTATATAATCATGTATCTCTCCCTCCTGCGTTCCAGGGAATACAGGTTTGGGAAACCCTCAAGTGCTCCCAATAATTGAGGTGTTTTATCTCCGTTATGCGCGCCGTGAAAGTTCTCTGTACATTTTCTAGGTCGGCAATTTCACCTGCCTTGAAAGGTGCTGTTAGTGTGCAGCAATATTCCAGCCTAGATAGAACAAGTGACCTGAAGAGTGTCATCATGGGCTTGGCCTCCCTAGTTTTGAAGGTTCTCATTATCCATCCTGTCATTTTTCTAGCAGATGCGATTGATACAATTTATGATCCTTGAAGGTGAGATCCTCCGACATGATCACTCCAGGTCTTTGACGTTGTTGTTTCGCTCTATTTTGTGGCCAGAATTTGTTTTGTACTCTGATGAAGATTTAATTTCCTCATGTTTACCATATCTGAGTAATTGAAATTTCTCATCGTTGAACTTCATATTGTTTTTCTGCAGCCCACTGAAAGATTTGGTTGATGTCCGCCTGGAGCTTTGCAGTGTCTGCAATGGAAGACACTGTCATGCAGATTCGGGTTGTCATCTGCAAAGGAAGATACGGTGTTGTGGCTGACATCCTTGTCTATGTCGGATATGAGGATGAGGAACAAGATGGGAGCGAGTACTGTGCCTTGTGGAACAGAGCTTTTCACCGTAGCTGCCTCGGACTTTACTCTGTTGACGACTACTCTCTGTGTTCTGTTAGTGAGGAAATTTATAGATCCATCGGACCGACTTTTCCTGTTATTCCTTTAGCACGCATTTTGTGCGCTATTACGCCATGGTCACACTTGTCGAAGGCTTTTGCAAAGTCTGTATATATTACATCTGCATTCTTTTTGTCTTCTAGTGCATTTAGGACCTTGTCGTAGTGATCCAATAGTTGAGACAGACAGGAGAGACCTGTTCTAAACCCATGTTGCCCTGGGTTGTGTAACTGAGGGGTTTCTAGATGGGTGGTGATCTTGCTTCTTAGGACCCTTTCAAAGATTTTTATGATATGGGATGTTAGTGCTATTGGTCTGTAGTTCTTTGCTGTTGCTTTACTGCCCCCTTTGTGGAGTGGGCTATGTCTGTTTTTTTTTAGTAACTGTGGGACGACCCCCGTGTCCATGCTCCCTCTCCATAGGATGGAAAAGGCTCGTGATAGGGGCTTCTTGCAGTTCTTGATGAACACAGAGTTCCATGAGTCTGGCCCTGGGGCAGAGTGCATGGGCATGTCATTTATCGCCTGTTCGAAGTCATTTGGCGTCAGGATAACATCGGATAGGCTTGTGTTAATCAAATTTTGTGGCTCTCTCATAAAAAATTCATTTTGATCTTCGACTCTCAGTCTGGTTAGCGGCTTGCTAAAAACTGAGTCATATTGGGACTTGAGTAGCTCACTCATTTCCTTGCTGTCATCTGTGTAGGACCCATCTTGTTTAAGTAGGGGCCCAATAATGGACGTTGTTCTCGATTTTGATTTGGCATAGGAGAAGAAATACTTTGGGTTTCTTTCGATTTCATTTATGGCTTTTAGTTCTTCCCGCGATTCCTGACTCCTAAAGGATTCTTTTAGCTTAAGTTCGATGCTTGCTATTTCTCTGACCAGTGTCTCCCTACGCATTTCAGATATATTGACCTCTTTTAGCCGCTCTGTTATTCTTTTCCGTCGCCTGTAAAGGGAGCGCCTGTCTCTTTCTATTTTACATCTACTCCTCCTTTTTCTTAGAGGAATAAGCCTTGTGCATACATCGAGTGCCACCGAGTTAATCTGTTCTAGGCATAAGTTGGGGTCTGTTGTGAAAATTTGTCTGGGCTGCCTCCAAGTGAGTCGCCTACCCTGGCAAACTCTGTTGACACCGAGCTCTGAGATGGGTACCTCAGCCTCACAAGTGGCTTATAGGACAGATTTTTCACAAATGATTGGTATTGCAAGAAACCTCGCCTGCATGCACGTATAAAGGACTAACTTACTTGGTGTTGCAGCATATATCCTGATCTTCAACTTCCTAAGCCTAGCTTTAGCCCCCTTGGACTTCCCCTTGGGAACCACGTGCAACCGGGAGCATTAATTCCTGCAATATTCAACCCGTTATTAGGCCCCTCCCCCTGCACCTCAAAAATTTCCCCATATCCAAGAGGGTATGTATCCCCTATTATAACTATGCAACTCAGACCTAGCTTCAGACGACCTGAACCTGGTACTTCCGGGGCATACTCTCTCTGTACACGCCGACCCCCTAAATTAAACTCAACCCAAACAATCTCCTAATTTCCACGGGCCAGATCCTACGGAAAAGGTGAATACCCTCGTCTTACGGGATGGGCTGATGGAGGAGATCACCCACGGTAAAATCGAGGTGCCCTTTTACCAGATTTTCCCCGGGTCCAGAGGGAAAAGCACGTGGGGGCGCCGCCTGATGTTCAGGGGAAACGCCCTTGCCCCAGCCCGAAGTCAAACGTAAGAAGGACGCTTTTTCTGTTTTTGGGTGACCTGCCCCCCCCGCCATTAAAGCTGGGGTTTCCCAGTTCTCCCTAGCAAACTTTTTTCCTAATGTTTTCCCCTACTTTAATGGGGCCTATTCCTCCCTAGGGTTTAAGGTCTTAAAGGTCTACTCTTCATTACTACAAAATGCCTTTTTAAAACCTAATTTTTAGTGTATTCCCAAGAAAAAACCTACCCTCCCCCCTTCCCCTGAAGAGTAAATCTAAAAAAATTAAATAAGCTTCCCAAACCCCCAAAACCAAAATCCCCTTGTTTTGTTTGGGGGGGGTTTTAAGGGGTCCTGGGGCTCGGGAACGACCAAAAACGCTCTTTGCTGGACCCCTGAGCTGGGGAAAACAAATTTGGACCAAAAAAATTTTCCACATCCTCCCCCCGGCAAAGGGGTGGGCGCTAAGTCAGATCAAGCCCTGCCTCCCCCGGGCCCCCCCAGTGGGCCCGGGAAACTCGAGCGCCTTTTCCGAGGGTTTCCCCCGGCCCCGCTCAGCTCGCTCAACCTCGGTCTGATTTCTCATGTCCCGGCCCCACCGTGTGGCCCCCGGGAGAGGAAAAAGGCCTGTTGAGGGGTTTTAAAGTCTCCCCCCAACCGTTCATTCTCACTTTCACCCTTTCCCTCAACCGCCCACCTTGTCTGGGGGGGTTTTACACTACCGGGGCCAAGAGGCCAGAAATGCCCTCGGGGGCCTCGGAAATTTTTCCCAGCACCAGGTCCCCTTCACTTGGGAAATAAATTTTATTCCCTCGGGGCCCGGCACCATAAAAATTTTTCCCGAAAGGGTTTGCCCAAGTTTTTTCCCCTGCGCCACACCGGGTTCCCCATTTGCCCCGGTTTGTTCACCATCTGTTGGGGACTCCGTCATTTTCTTCATTGAGGGGGGGCCCCATCGGGCCCCATAATAATCCACCCCTTTTGAAGACTGACTAAAAAATTGGGGGGAAGGGCTCAATCCTTTTTCCAAAAAAACATGTGTTTGGGGGGTGAGAGTTTCCCTTGCCCCTCAACCCCAAATTTTGTACTAGGTCAGGGGCCTTTTTATTAACTCTTGCCTCTTCTCAACAAACACTGCCCCTTTTTTCCCTCACAGCTAAACCCTCCTCCGTGCAAGACCTTCCGAATGCACCTTTTTGACTGTGCCCCCATGCGTTCATAAAATTTCCCCCTTCCCAAAGGGTCCCCGGGGAAAGCTATAAAAACCCCCAACCCCCGCACTCAAATTCTTTTCAGTTTTTCTCGAACTTCCCCCGTTGTCCCAAGATTCCAAAAAACTTTTTTTCCCCGGGCCCAAAAAGTTTTGTCCCCTTTGCCCGAGATAATCAATCGCGGCACGAGAATTTTGGGGGGGAAAAAAAACCCTTTTGAACAACTTCCGAAAGTCCTGCGTCATATTTTCCCCAATTTCCAAAAATGCACCGCTCGAGTATGGCACAGGTAAACAGGCAGACATATACTTTCGGGGGGGCCCTTTCCCTTTTAACGTCTCCGGGTTTTAAAATGTGATACCCCCCCGTATATCTATTCCTACAGTCTCAAAGGGCCTGTCACTATTTTCCCGCTCCTGGGGCAGCGGGGGTGGACCGGGGTTAGGGTAGGCCCTCCCTCGTCCCGGCCGGCAGACCGTGCAACTCTTTAGAAACCCTTTTTTTGAGGGCAGCCGACCCTTCATACCCAGAAAATTCTGACGTAGGCAGGTGGGGGGTATCTCCAAACCCCCCAAAAAAGGGTTTCCTCTGAGGGGCTCTTGTATCAATACCCTCTGTCGCCCATCCCCCCTTTTTCCCAGCAGAAAGGGAGTTTGGCCCCATACTGACTCAGAGTTTGTATTTTTCCCCTGCATCTTATTAGCCCCCGCATGACCCTAGGAACAACCCAAAGTGAACCAATTTGCTGTTCCCAAGTGTAAACTTTGGGACACCGCCCGGAACCCCAAAAACCCTCTCCCGGGTCGCAAGTATTTTCCCCCGCACCCCCGGAAAAAACCCCCCCCTTTGGGGTATTTCCCTTTAAATCCAATTTTTCTCGGGACCCACTAAGACAACTGTCGACCCTGGCTTACCTTGTCAGGGCAGCTTCCTCACGAATCGAAAAAACCTTTTTCCCCCGTGACCCCCATAATTTTTCCCCCAACGAGGAGTACGCCGGGTCAAAAAAATTTCAGTGCCCGTTTTTCCCCCCCCCGAAATGTACTATGCTCTGATTGCTCCAAAATTTCTGCCCCCGGCCAGCAACCCCTTCCCGGGTAACCCCCGGGGCCTTTGAACCAAAGTTTCGTTTTTAAACCCAACTTTCTGTGGGGTCACCCCTCGGTTTAAACATGGGCGGGTTTTTGATCTGTGGGCACAAAAAAAATTTGTTGATGTTGACTGTTATTTCCCGAAACTCCTTTACCCGATTCCTGACATAGGGGAGCTTAGACCTTCTTTCCCTGGACCCACTGTAAGGCCACCTCCGAGCCCCTGCCCCAATAATGGGTGTGTGTCACCCTCAGTTTTATTTTAAAAACCCTCCTCTACGTACTTCCCCAAGTTTTGCTCCCCAAAAAACATCGCTGTGACTCTAGCTTTTGGGTTTGGGAAACCCCTTCCCAGGGGTTCACCCGCGCAGGACCTGGTGACCAGTTTGACTTATTCCCCCGGCCCCCAAATACCTACTGCCCCCATGGGCCCCCGGAGGGGGCATCACAGAAACGGCAAGTCATAATCCCCCCCCGGGGGCCCCCGAGGGAAACCCGGGGGAATGTGAACCGGGAAAATTCCGCTAGGTCTTTTTTAAACCCAAGATCCCATCCGGGCAGACTTTTTTCTGGCAGGGGGTCGTCCCAACCTAGGTTCACCCTCCCGGGTCTGTTGTACTAGCACCTCCCCCCCCCAATGGTGAGGGGTTTTGGTCCAAAAAACCCAAAAGGGAAACGAAGGCAGTCGCACTTTCCCTCACAAAGACCCCCCGGTCAGTTTTCCCCCTTTCCCCCATCGGGCCCTTCCTCTTTAGCCAAAGCCCGTCCTTCCTTGACTTCCCATTTCTAGCCCCAACCCCCGATGTTACCTCGGAAACTAAAGAAACCCCAGTAAAGCCCAATGTTCCACCATGCCCCGCAACGTTGGTTTTGGTTTTTCCCCCCTTCTCCCCCCAAGGGGGCATGTTACTGGGGAGAAACCCCGTTTTAACCTGGTAAATTTTCCACCCCAACAGCCTTTCCCATCTGAGGTGGTCCCCCGCTGTTGCCCTAAAAAAAATTTAGGGCCCTTTCCCAGTAATTTTTTAAAAGGGGGCTGTTACAGTTTCAAAAGGGGGAGTCAAATGAGCCGAAATTTAGGAATGGTGAACTAGGGCCCCAAAACAACCGCCCTAAATCTTATAGGTATAAAAACCCTTTGTTTGGGCATCTCCCTTTTACCCCACCCCCAAAAACCCTTGTGTAGTCCCTATCCTGGGGCCCCAACCCAATACGTGGGAAAGGTTTTGCAAAGTCTGCCGCATAGGCGTACTTTTCCGTCCTGAATCTCAAAAAACCACATCTGCTAATTTCCCTTTGCTTTCAGGGGGGGCCCCTGGACAGACATTTCGTTAAAAACGATGGCCCTGGGGGGACCGCCTGCAAAGCTGCAGTTGAAAAACTACTCCTGATGGGAGGGGTTTTACCGATTTCCTTGGGTGCCGGGCCATTTTGGTGGAAGTTTAAAGGGGGTTTTTTCCCCCCCCAGGGCTGGCTTTGGGGCCCACTTTCTCGATGAACCCAAGGGCCACTTTTTCCTTAATAATATCTCATATTTCCCCACCGGGAACCCTTTTCCCTGGTCAGGCTGTTCCCCAAATTTAAATACAACTGACCACGTGCCCTCTTAAAATTTAAAGGGGCCCAGCTTTGGGGTTTGGCCCGGGTTTCCAGGGGGGGAGTCGAAACCCAATACTGCCCGTCCCCGAAATGCACATGGTTAAAAGTAATCCGAAAACGCTCTTCGGTTGGGGGGGCCGGCGGGTCCCCTTTTAAATCCCCTACAAAACCGGGTCCCATATTTTTTATGACCCGCTCACTGGGGATATCCCCAACTTGCGCCTCTGACAGCCTTCGTGCACACCAATCTGCATAAACCAGTACAGCCCAGTCGCTGTAATACCAGACCCCTTCCTTTTTTCCCGGGGGTCGCAGGGAAGGTGGCGGGTATTCCCTCCTACAAATTTTCCCCCCCCTGGAGTCCTGTACAGGCCCACACCTTCCTTGATAACCCCTTTTTCCCTAGACCGAACTCGTCCAGGGAATCCCCTCCCCCCAATATGCCTACATTACTAACATTGTCCCGTAGCAAAAGTCTGGTTCCGGGAGCTTCCACCCCCAAATCCCTCAAACTTTGATGCTTCCCAGTCCCCTAGTGGGAATGATATTGGGGAGGCCTTTCCCCCATCAAGGCTGAAATTTCCCGTCGAAGCCCGGGTAACCTGACCGTCACATTACCTTTCGGATAAGACCTTTCGTGGGATTCCCCACCAAAAACCCTTTTCCCCTTCATGTCAACTTAACCCAAAATGTCCCCCCAGCTTCAAACCCAGTGGGTAAAACCTCCGCTATGAAGGATCTCTGGGGCCCCACTGTCGAAAACCCAAAAAGGGTTTTTTTTTCAGACTTTTTTTCCCGTTCGCGAAACCCCCGCCATTATGGTGGGCCCAAAGGGCCCCCGAGCCTTGAAAAAGCTCACCAGAACAAATTCCCCGGGGCCGTACCCACCCCCACCAAACGTTACTTTCTGACTTGGGTTTTTGGGTCCCCCCCCTTTCTTGCGGTTTTTTCTCTCCTTAAAATTGTGCTAATCCGGCATCATTAGGACACAGTGCACTGTGGTGCTTTCCCTTCCGGGAGCCCGCACTCCCAAACATGGTGTTTCAGTCCCCGGGGAAAAAATTTTTTTCCCCAACACGAAAAAAAAGTCTTTAACTCTCCCCTTAAACCGTTGAAAACCCCTTTTGGGTTTTAAGGGGTGAAGGGTTGAAAAAACCCTAAAATAGCGTGTTTTTTCATCCAAAACACCACCGTCCCCTACTGGCCGCCGCTTTAGGGGGCCCTTTTCCCCTTTGGCCCCCGTGGGTTTGGGGGGTTTTCCCCTTGGGGATAAAACGTGCCCTTTTTTATGGGAGGTGGTTTTGGTCTATTTTTCTCGAATGTCTTTGGGGGAAACGAAACCCACTTCTCCCCATAGGTAAAAATTTCCCTTTTTCCCCCCGAACCTATTCTTTAGGTGGATATGAGATCCCCCAACCCTTCAACAAAATTTTGGGCTATCGGGAAACCCCAAATTTCCCCAGGTTTTTTAAATGTAACTCATGCACTGTCGTTTTCTAGCCATTTTCCCCCCTGAATCCCCCCTGGCTAAGGACCATTTTTTTAAACATTCTCATCATGCAAATCTCTGGGAAAAAAATATTGGGGCAAGCCATAACCTAATACGGAACTTCCTAGACTTTGAAAGGGCCAAAGTCGGCAAGCCTCTAATCCCAAAAAACCGATAAAGTAAAGCTTTCCCTTTTTCCCCCTCAGTGTTGCCCAAAAATGTCTTCTAAAATTGGGGGGTTTGGGGATGTTGGGAATTAACGCAGTAATCGGGGAGGCCGGAAACCCGTCTAAGGCTTTACCCCTTTAGCTGCCCACCGCAAAAAACTGGGAACTTGACGGGGAATCTGCAAAACATTTTTTGTCACTATCTGGGCTCTAAACTGATCCCAAAACCAAAAGTATCTGTTAAGGTTTCCCTCAAACGTTGGTAAATTCAGCTGGGGCAAACTTGGGAACAATTACAGGTTGTGGTTTTTTTTGGGGTACCTGCGGGGGTTCAACACCATTCCTTGGGAAAACAGCCTTTAAATTTTCTTAACTTATCTTTGTACATAATTTATCTCCTAGACAATCAAAATCATCCTTTAAATGAAATTCCCTCCATAGCCTTTCTGAAGACTTTTCCCCGGGGTTCCCCATCCTCAATAGCCTTTGCTTTAAAGCTGAGAAGCTTGTTCATGGCTTTTCCCCCTTTTTTCCCCCCAAAATCTTTAAACATTCTGCAAATCACGCAGTCTCATTACTGCTTGGCCCAATTTCCTTGCACCTGGGTTTCGCGTTCTGTTTTTAGATGCCCTTTGTAAAGCTGCTACTGGGTCGTTTTTAAATTTTTTTAGCACTGAACCCAAAACCCCCTGAAAACCCCCCCCTTCCATTTTCCCCAAGTTTAATGAGAGTGGACAAATAATTTTACTTTACCCATTTCCCCCCCACCGCACGTCACGGGGTTTTGGTAAGAATTAAAAAGTCCCCCTTTAAGGGTTTTTTCAACAAGCTTTTAAAAAATTCCCTTTGTTTTATTGACCTACTATGATTTAAAAATGTAAACTGTTACTCTCAAATCCCCAAATTTAAAAGTGGGATCGATGTGAAAGCTTTTAAACCCACCCAATAAATGTACAAAAGCCAGCAAAAATTACAGGGGCTTAACCTAGGGCTCAGGTATAAATTCCCCCAAATCCCACATTAACATGAAAACAAGACAATGGGAAAATTTACACATAAAAGGGCAGTATACAAAAAAAAACAATTGGTTTTAAACAAGCAAATTCAACAATTCAACTTTTTGGGAAAAAGGGAAAAAATAATGTAAAGTTTAAAAAGCCCTTTGGGGGTAACTTTTGGGCCCCGCTTAATCTGTTTTGCGTGGATGGTTGGAAAAGGTAAATCCTAACCTAGCTAGTGGGGCTATTTTTTTAAAACCCGGCTTTATAACTCCCTGTAAAAAAAATAACTAGGTTAAATCTGTCCTACTACTATAACCTTTTTTTAAATATTTCAAAAAGCCTAGCCTAACTGTGGCTACCTTGCAAAACCACTGTAATAATTAACACACAAGTCTCCTACCGGAATTTCTTGTAATCACGTAAATAATTTAAAAAACCCCAAGCTTTTTCTAGCCCCAAAAGGGGCCCCCTGTAAATTAAATGCAAAAACAACTTCTGTGTATTTGTAGCTTGGCCTAAAACCCCCTGAGTAACTTTGACCTAGGGGTGCTAACTTAAACCTAACTTTTTTAAAATGGTTTTCCAAATGGGCCTAGCTATGATAGCTTAAAACCCAGCTATTTCCCCATCCCGGGTTTTTTGGGAAAGGGCCACTTTTTTGAAAAAATTTTTCTGGGCTGCCTCCAAGTGAGTCGCCTACCCTGGGGAAACTCTGTTGGGCAAACCCAGCTCTGAGATGGGTACCTCAGCCCCCAAGTGGCTTATAGGACAGATTTTTACAAATGATTGGTATTGCAAGAAACCTCGCCTGCAAGGCCCCGTATAAAAGGGCTAACTTTTCTTGGTGTTTTCAGCATATATCCGGGTCTTCAACTTTTTCCCAAGCCTAGCTTTTTGCCCCCTTTGGGCTTCCCCTTGGGAACCACGGCAACCGGGGGCATTAATTCCTCAATATTCAAAAAGTTATTAGTTTTCCCCGGGCCCGCACCTCAAAATTCCTATAAAACCCAAAAGGGGAATTTTTCCCCCATATAAAATATGCGACTCAGACGCTAGCTTCGACGACCCCTGAGACCGGTACTTAATGGGGAAAACTCCTCTTTAGCACGCCGAGGGCCCCCAGTTAACTCAATCCACAATCTCCTAAGTCACTGGCCAATCCTACTGGAAAAGGGGAATACTCGTCTTACTGTATGGGGTGAATGAGGGGGATCATCAAAAGGTACATCGAGGTGTCTCTAAAAACCCGATTTCCCCAGGTCTCAGAGTGAAGACACGTGGGGGCGCCGCCGATGGGGTTTACGGCACTCTTGTCCAGTCGAAGTCTATCGTAAGAAAAGGGCGCTATTCCTGTTTTGTGACCTGGGCCCCCCCCATTCCCAAACTAGGGCTGCCATTCTCCCTAGCTAACTTTTTCCAATGTTTTTCCTAAAATTATCGGCCATTTTCCCACCCAAAAGTTAAGGTCTTAGGTTTTACTCTACATTATCCCACAGAAGCCTTAGTAAAAACCCAATATTATGTATTTTCCATAAACCTACCTCTCTTTCCCCCGAAGAGTAAATCTATAAATTAAATAAAACTTTCCAACCCCCCCAACCAAGGAAAGGCCTTTCTTGTTGGGAGGGGTTTAAGGGGCGCTCGGGTCAGACGACCCGACGCTCATGCTGGATCTGAGCTGTAACTATTTGGACCCAAATAAATTTTCCCCATCTGTGTTTTCTTTGTAAATTTTCCCAGCTTATACGGCAGGACTTTTGGGTTTTCTTGGTCCCACTTTAAAAATTTTTTTTATTGAAGTTTTGAAAATTTTGGGGAATGGGTTTCCCCCCGTGGGACTAAACTCATTATGTCGGTCTGGGGGCTTTTCCCGCAAACATGACTGAACATCAATTAAAGTTGTGATCTAAATAATATTGTTTTTGATATGGGGACATTTTCCCTTTTCAAATCATCATTTTTAGTGAAGAAAGAGGGCTAGTGGGATTCCCCCAGTCTAGTAGGGTCTAATTTTTTGCTTGTTAAATTGAATTTTGTGCCCGAGATTTAAAACTCGTGTGAGGTGAGTTTTTTATCAGAGCGCCTCCTGGTGTTTTTTCCCGCAACAATATAAATTTTCTATATTCCCTTCCCTTTTTTGGTCCTTAAGTTTAAATCCCCCAGGGGCAAAATTTGGGTGGGAGGAGCTGGGAAGGGTTTTTTTCCAAAAGGGTTTAATTTTTAAACAAGCTGTTCCTTTTAATTGCTGGGGGTGTTGCATCCGGAGGCTTTTAGACCTTTCCCACAATGACTGGTTTTAATTCTCGACCTTTAAATGGGTAAAACTTCCACTACATCTTTTAGGCAATTTTCAGTTCTGTGCAAACAAGTGACTCTGGGAATGTACAGGGGCCCAACCCCCCCCCCCTTTTTTCCTTTCACCCCTGTTTACATCCCGTATAGGTTGTAACCTGGGATCCATATTTTTGTTGTCCAAGTTACCTTTTTTGTGGGCCCCAGTGAAAGCCGCGAACATTGCCTTTGCCTCTGCAAGCAGTCCACGGATGAAAGGTATTTTGTTGTTTGTTGCTGGCTTTAGACCCTGTATATTTGCCAAGAAGAATGTTATCGGACTGGTGGTATTGTTGGTACTGGGGGGGGGGATTTTTTTTTTTTTTTTTCCGGCATTAGTATCTGTATCTGTTGGTTTGGAGTGGAGGCGATCGACTGTGGTTCCACTCCAGGAATGACTGGATTTGGTGTACGATTTCTGCCATTTCCTGCCAGTTTTTTTTCCTTCCTGGCACTAAAAAAACCTCTCCCTCTTGAGTGGCTGTGGCTACCCAGGTTTTCCCATGGCCTGGATGTTTTGTATCTTTTTTGTCCCCTTTAGATGGTATGCCTGGCAATTTAAGTTATAGCACAGTCTTTCCTGTACTGAAGAGGTACACAGTTCAGGGTGAAAAAGCTTACGGAAGGGCGTTTGCATTTTCCTGTTGTCATATGGGCATGGCATTTTTCTAGGGTGGTCATAGTTGCACGTCCCATCTGTTTTTCCAGATTTCCCATGCCAGCAGATACCGAGTGCATAGTATGTGCACAGGCTTGGTTCTGTTTGCCTTGGGTTTCTGTGACTGTATTCCTGTTGGTGCATGTTTCCCTGTCTTACTTCTATCCTCCCTAGCACCAACAATGGAGCTCCCACCAGTTGTTTTGGTAATATATCCTCACTATTGCTAGTGGGTCCTCTTGTTTGCTATTTCCTGCGGTATTTCTAGTTTGCAATATGGGTTTTATCTTATCTTTGACTACACTTGTTTCCCTACTATGGCTCCTGTCCCATATGAGG
This sequence comes from Cherax quadricarinatus, assembly GCF_026875155.1. Classification (NCBI taxonomy): domain Eukaryota; kingdom Metazoa; phylum Arthropoda; class Malacostraca; order Decapoda; family Parastacidae; genus Cherax; species Cherax quadricarinatus. The sequence goes on along the minus strand of NC_069417.1, from coordinate 64,401,531 downwards.
TCATTTATATGTATTCCTTCCTGCGTATAATTCCCGACTACCTGGACAAAATCTCCAGCTTCACCATTACTGTCTCCCAGGACAGCATCTCCAGCTTCACCATTACTGTCTCCCAGGACAGCATCTCCAGCTTCACCATTACTGTCTCCCAGGACAGCACCTCCAGCTTCACCATTACTGTCTCCCAGGACTGCACTATCAGCCCCACATTTACTGACTACCAGGACATCATCTCCAGCCTTACAGTTTCTGACTACATGGCCAGTATCAAGGGCAGTACCATTCAGCCCAGACTTTTTATGTTCCCATCTGTTGTTTACCTGGAGAGAGGAAAATGTTGTAGAAAGCTTCCCGGTTTTCTATGAAACAGCTTTTATGTTTTAC
>NC_069417.1:64360572-64400647 GCF_026875155.1 Cherax quadricarinatus | reverse complement strand
CCCCCCTCCCCCCCTTCCTTCCCTACAGACTGATACAATTTTGAATCATTGTTTCGCCCCTTTCTCTACTGTCCGAACCCCCTCAACAACCCCTTCCTCAGCCCTTGGACAACATTTTGGAAAACCCGCACCCCTCCTAATTCCAAACTAGAATCTCTGCTTATATTCACACCCAACATTGCCCTCAGACATGACATCTCCACTGCCTCCAGCCTTCTCCTCGCTGCAAACATCTCACCACGCTTCACACACCATATAAGAGCGTTGGTAAAAACTATACTCTCATACATTCCCCTCTTTGCCTCCAAGGACAAAGTTCTTTGTCTCCACAGACTCCTAAGTGCACCACTCACTCTTTTTCCCTCATCAATTCTATGATTCACCTCATCTTTCATAGACCATCCGCTGACACGTCCACTCCCAAATATCTGAATACGTTCACCTCCTCCATACTCTCTCCTCCAATCTGATATTCAATCTTTCATCACCTAATCTTTTTGTTATCCTCATAACCTTACTCTTTCCTGTATTCACCTTTAATTTTCTCTTTTGCACACCCTACCAAATTCATCCACCAATCTCTGCAACTTCTCTTCAGAATCTCCCAAGAGCACAGTGTCATCGGCAAAGAGCAGCTGTGACAACTCCCACTTTGTGTGTGATTCTTTATCTTTTTAACTCCACGCCTCTTGCCAAGACCCTCGCATTTACTTCTCTTACAACCCCATCTATAAATATATTAAACAACCACGGTGACATCACAACATCCTTGTCTAAGGCCTACTTTTACTGGGAAAAAATTTCCCTCTTTCCTACATACTCTAACTTGAGCCTCACTATCCTCGTAAAAACTCTTCACTGCTTTCAGTAACCTACCTCCTACACCTTTACACTTGCAACATCTGCCACATTGCCCCCCTATCCACCCTGTCATACGCCTTTTCCAAATCCATAAATGCCACAAAGACCTCTTTAGCCTTATCTAAATACTGTTCACTTATATGTTTCACTGTAAACACCTGGTCCACACACCCCCTACCTTTCCTAAAGCCTCCTTGTTCATCTGCTATCCTATTCTCCTCTTACTCTTAATTCTTTCAATTATAACTCTACCATACATTTTAAACCCAGGTACACTCAACAGACTTATCCCCCTATAATTTTTGCACTCTCTTTTATCCCCTTTGCCTTTATACAAAGGAACTATGCATGCTCTCTGCCAATCCCTAGGTACCTTACCCTCTTCCATACATTTATTAAATATTGCACCAACCACTCCAAAACTATATCCCCACCTGCTTTTAACATTTCTATCTTTATCCCATCAATCCCGGCTGCCTTACCCCCTTTCATTTTACCTACTGCCTCACGAACTTCCCCCACACTCACAACTGGCTCTTCCTCACTCCTACAAGATGTTATTCCTCCTTGCCCTATACACGAAATCACAGCTTCCCTATCTTCATCAACATTTAACAATTCCTCAAAATATTCCTTCCATCTTCCCAATACCTCTACCTCTCCATTTAATAACTTCCTCTCTCCTATTTTTAACTGACAAATCATTTGTTCTCTAGGCTTTCTTAACTTGTTAATCTCACTCCAAAACTTTTTCTTATTTTCAACAAAATTTGTTGATAACATCTCACCCACTCTCTCATTTGCTCTCTTTTTACATTGCTTCAAACCCCTCTCTTAACTTCTCTCTTTTTCTCCATATACTCTTCCCTCCTTGCATCACTTCTACTTTGTAAAAACTTCTCATATGCTAACTTTTTCTCCCTTACTACTCTCTTTACATCATCATTCCACCAATCGCTCCTCTTCCCTCCTGCACCCACTTTCCGTAACCAAAAACTTCTGCTGAACCCCTCTAACACTACATTTTTAAACCTACCCCATACCTCTTGGGAACCCCATTGCCTATGCTCTAAATTAGCCCATCTATCCTCCAATAGCTGTTTATATCTTACCCTAACTGCCTCCTCTTTTAGTTTATAAACCTTCACCTCTCTCTTCCCTGATGCTTCTATTCTCCTTTTATCCCATCTACCTTTTACTCTCAGTGTAGCTCAACTAGAAAGTGATCTGATTTTATCTGTGGCCCCTCTATAAACATGTACATCCTGAAGTCTACTCAACAGTCTTTTATCTACAATACATAATCCAACAAACTACTGTCATTTCGCCCTACATCATATCGTTATACTTATTTATCCTCTTTTTCTTAAAATATGTATTACCTATAACTAAACCCTTTTTATACAAAGTTCAATCAAAGGGCTCCCATTATCTTTTACACCTGGCACCCCCCAAACTTACCTACCACACCCTCCTAAAAGTTTCTCCCTACTTTAGCATTCAAATCCCTACCACAATTACTCTCTCACTTGGTTCAAAGGCTCCTATACATTCACTTAACATCTCCCAAAATCTCTCTCTCCCTCTGCATTCCTCTCTTCTCCAGGTGCATACACGCTTATTATGACCCCCTTCTCGCATCCAACCTTTACTTTATCCACATAATTCTTGAATTTACACATTCCATATTCTCTTTTCTCCTTCCATAACTGATCATTTAACATTACTGCTTTCCCCTTTTTCCCTTTTCTCTAACTCTCTCAGATACTCCCGATTTAATCCCATTTATTTCCCCCCCACTGAAACTCTCCTACCCCCTTCAGCTTTTTTTTCGTTTTGGGCCAGGACACCCAACTTTTTTATTCATAACATCAGCAATCATCTGTTTTTGTCATCCGAATCCATCCCGCACTTTTAAAAGAAACCCCATTTTTTAAAAAATTTTTTTCTTTTTTTCTTTTTTAGTAATTGTTATAAGGAGAAGGGGTTACTAGCCCATTGCCCCCGGGCATTTTAGTCGCCTAATCGCATGCATGGCTTACGGAGGAAAAAATTTTTTTTCCATTCCCCCCATGGACAATAGAAGAAATAAAAAAGAACAAGGTATTTAGAAAAAGGAGAAAAACCTAGTTTGTTTGTATATATATTATGAAAATGGGCGTTTCTGTAAAGTGTAAACCAAAGTGTAAGTAGGATTTAGCAAGATACCCCTGTTATCTTAACTTTTTTTTATGAGACAGAAAAAGAAACCAGCAATTTCCCACCATCTTTCAAAACAGTTACAGGGTTTTTTTTTCAAGTTTTCTGGCAGGACGGTGTTTCCCCGGGGGGTTTCTGTCTTCCAACCCCACTACCTATTTTATTATAAAAATTTATATTATATATATATATATATATATATATTTTAAAAATTTTTATATAAATATTTATATATATTTAAAATATTTTTTATATATATATATTATATATTATATATATTATATATATATATATTATATATATATATATATTATTAAAATATATATAAACCCCTCTGAAGGGGGGGGGGTTAATGTTGAAATTTAAAAAAATGTAGGGTAAAGCACTCTTTGGCAGACGTGATGGGGTGAATGATGGTGAAAGTTTTTTTCTTTTTGGGGGAAACCCCGCCTTGGGGGAATCGGCCCAGTGGGGATAATAATAAATTTAAAAATTTTTTTTATTTATATATATATATAATTATTTTATATAAAATTATATATAATTATATATTTTTATTTTTTATATATATTTATTTTATATTTTTAATCACACTGGGCCCATTCCCCAAGACAGGGTGGCCCAAAAAAAAAAAAACTTTTACCTCCCTTCACTCATCCTGTCTTGCCAGAAGGGTGCTTTAACTACGTTTTTTAAACTGCAACATTAACACCCCCTTCGGTGCGGCACTGTACTTCCATCTCTAGGATAAAAGTCCGGCCTGGGGGTTTCCCCTGAACCCCTTCATAAATGTTACTTTGCTACACCCCAACAGCACATCAATACAAAAAAAACCTTTCGTCCCATTCACTCCTATCAAAAACGCCACGCACCCCTGTGGAAGTCCAACCCCCACACACAAAACCCCCTTTTTACCCCCTCCCTCCAACCATTCCTGGGCCCCGACACTCCCCCGCCTTCCTTCCACTACAACTGATCACCATAAGTCATTTGTTTTGCTCCTTTTCTCTCACGTAAAAACCACCTCAAAAACCCCTTCCCTCACCCCTTGGAAACATTTTGGGTAATCCCGCCCCCCCCAAACTTCCAAACTACAAATTCTTGATTATATTCACCACCACACATCGCCGTCAGACATGAATTCCACTGCCCCCGGGCCCTTTTCCCCGCTGAAATTCATCCCCCATTTTCACCCCCACATAAGAGATTGGTAAAACTATACTCTCATACATTCCCCTCTTTGCCCCCAAAAGGACAAAGTTCTTTGTCTCCACAGATTAAAAGTGCACCACTCACCCTTTTCCCCTCTAATTCTATGATTCACCTCATCCTTCATAGACCCATCCGCTGACAAAGCCACTCCCAAATATTTGAATACTTCACCTCCTCCATACTCTCTCCCTCCAATCTGAATCCAATCTTTTTTACCTAATTTTTTTGTTACCCTATAACCTTACTCTTTCTGTATTCACTTTTAATTTTCTTTCTTTTCAACCCTACCAAATTCATCCCCAATTCGCAATTTCTTCAGAATCCCCCAAGAGCCGGGGGTCTCAGAAAAGAGCAACTGGAAAACCCCATTTATGTGTGTTTATTTATTTTTAACCCAGCCTTTTTGCAGACCCTCGCATTTACTTCTCTTACAACCCTATCTATAAATATATTAAAAAACCCAGGGACATCACACATCCTTGCAAGGGGCCTATTTTTTGGGGAAAAATTTCCTTTTTTTCCTACGTACTCAAACTTGACCCTCCTTCTTCGTAAAAATCTTCACGCTTTCGAACCCTACCCCCTAGGGCCATACCTGCAACATCTTCCACTTGCCCCCCATCCCCCCTGTCATACCCCTTTTCCCCAAAACCCAAAAAAATCCCACAAAGACCTTTTTACCTTTTATCTAAATATGTTCACTTATATTTTTTCACTGAAAACCCCTGGTCCAAAACCCCCCCTACCTTTCCTAAAGTGGACTCCAAGGAATTGGTCCAGTGGGGGGTAGATTGGTAAAGCACTGCGTCCCTTTTTTCCAAGGTTCGTGGTTCGAGTCCCCTTCAGCCAGAGATCAGTGTTTGTGCTATTTGCCTGCTCTTGCAAATTTCCTTGCATTGTTAATATCTTAGTAAGGCTGATGCTTGCGGGGATGAATGAAAAGCTGTGACCTTTCCCCTTGAAAGCTGGCTCCCTTGGACAAAGTCTAGTGCAAGCTGGTCCCCAAAGGGTATTGGTCCAGTGTGGGTAGTTTGGGTTTAAAAGCACTGCGTCCCTTGTTCCAAGGTTCGTAGGTTCAAGTCTCTTGACCCCGAGATCAGTGTTTGAGAAATTTCGCCTGCTCTTGCAAATTCCTTGATTGTTAATATCTCTAGTGGGGCTGGGGCATGCAGGGGATGAGATAAAAGTTTAGCCTTCTCCCTAAAAGTGGCTCCCTTGGATCAAGTCTAGCACAAGGGACTCCAAGGTATTGGCCCAGTGGGGTGATTCAAAAGCACTGCGTACCTTGTTCCAAGGTTTTGGGTTTCGAGTCTCCTTCGCCAGAGTCAGTTTTTGTGTATATTTCGCCTGCTCTTGCGAATTCCTTGCATTGTAAATCTTGAAAGGCTATGCATGCAGGGGTGAGATGAAAAGCTGTAAGCCCTTTCCCCAAAAAAAGTGGTCCCTTGGTAAAAGTCTACCCAAAGTGGACCCCAAAGGTATTACCCGGTGGGTAGATTGGAAAAGCACTGCGTCCCTTGTTCCAAAGGGTTCATAGGTTCGAGTCTCCTTCGCCAGAGATCAGTGTTTGTGTATATTTCGCCTGCTCTTGCGAATTCCTTGCATTTTTAAAATCTCTAGTAGGGTGCATGCGGGTGAGATGAAAAGCTGTAAGCCTTCCCCCTGAAAGCTGGCTCCCCCCCCGGGATCAAAGTCTGCAAAAGCTGGCCCCGGGGGAATTGGCCCCGTGGGGTAGATTGGTAAAGCACTGCGTACCTTTTTCCCAAAGGTTCGTAGGTTGGGAGTCCCCTTTACCCAGAGATCATGTTTTTTAATTTTTCGCCTGCTCTTCGTTTCCCTTGCATTTTTAAATCTCTGTAAGGCTGGCATGCGGGGATGGATGAAAAGCGAAACCTTTCAATGAAAGGGCTGCCTTGGATAAAAGTCTAGTGAAAAGCTGGACTCCAAGGTATTGGCCCGTGTGGGTAGATTGGTAAAGCACTGCGTCCCCTTGTTCCAAGGTTTTCTGGGTTCTGTCTCCTTCAGCCAAGACAGTGTTTGTGTATTTTTTCCCCTGCTCTTGCGTTCCTTGCATTGTTAATATCTTGAAGGCTGAGGCATGCAGGGGATGAGATAAAAAGCTGTAAGCCTTCTCCTTGAAAGCGGGTCCCTTGGATAAAGTCTAGTGCAAGCGGGTCCCCAAGGTATTGGTCAGTGTGGGTAGATTGGTAAAGCATGCGTCCCTGTTCCAAGGTACTGTTCGAGCCCCCTTCAGCCAGAGATCGTGTTGTGTTTTTCCCCTGCTCTTGCGAATTCCTTGCATTGTTAACCCTTTGGGGTTTTTTGGACGTACTGTACTCTTACGCGCAGGGTTTTTGAGTATAGTAGCATAAATTCCGCCGTCAAATCTCCGGGAAAAGGTGGTAGGCCTATAGAAAAATGGGTCATGTGGTCGTGTGACAGTAAAAAGAAAACCTCAGCACACAGTGAGAAAAAAAAAAAACCTTTCACAGTTTTTTTGGCATAAAACGCGACTTTGACTGTATTTTGTATGGTATTTTTGTTATATTTAGTTTTTTTGGGCTCATTTTTTTGAAAGGAAAGCTGTCACAGAAACGAATGTTTTCACTGGTTTTACAAAAAAAGTACCTTGAAAATTTAGCTCAAAATAGAGACATGTTCATTTTACCAAAATTCAAAAATAAAAAATCTTTCCAAGCGTCCAATACACGTCAACTGGTGACTAACTTCTTTTTAAGTCGCCAATATGATTTTACCATTTTTTCACTAATGCAGTAGTCTGCAAACAGTAAAACCTTTATTTTTCGTGGTAAAAATTTAAAATGGAAAGCAAAAGAAAGTAAGGGGGCCCTGAGCGTGAAAAATGAAAAGAAGAAATTATTTTATGCCAGGGTTATTTCTTGTTTGTTCTGGACCCCATTCGGAAAATTGGCATTTTTTGAAATTTTTTGTGAAAAAAGGCAAAATTGCTAAATTCTGACCATGTTTGGTAGTTAAAAATGGTAATGGGGGGTTTGTTGCACTATTCAATAGAAAAAATGTAGTTCTAGCAAAATATTCATGTTTTTTGTCGATAGAAACAGAGGAATTGGCTGAAATGGGGGTTAAATCGGGGAAAATCGCCGATGCTTAAAAATCGCAGACCTCTAACTTCGGAGAGCAAATTCCGTAAATTTTTTCCCTCAAATTCATAATTTTGGTGTCATTATGATAGGGAAAAATTCTCTATCTTTATAAGAATTTTTTTTTTTTTTTTTTTAAATTTTTGGGGACCCTGAGAACGAGTTTCAGAGAGGGGCCCGTCGACCCTCAAAGGGTTAATATCTTAGTAAGGCTGTGCATGCAGGGGATGAGATGAAAAGCTGTAAGCCTTCTCCCTGAAGCTGGCTGCCTTTGGGTCAAAGTCTAGCGCAAGCTGGGCCCAAGGTATTGGTCCATGTGGGGAATTGGTAAAGCATGCAACCTTGTTCCGGGTTGTAGGTTCGGTCTCCTTTTAGCCAGAGATCATGTTTGTGTATATTTTTCCTGCTCTTTCGAAATTTCCTTTTCATTGTTAATATCTCTTAAGGTGATGCATCAGGGGTGAGTGAAAAGCTGTAAGCCCCTCCCGAAAGCTGGCTGCCTTGGTCAAAGTCTACGCAAAGCGGACTCCAAGGTATTGGTCCCGTGTGGGTGTTGGTAAAGCATGCGTACCCTTTTTCCAAGGTTTGTTTGGTTCGAGTCTCCTTCACCAGAGATCATGTTTGTGTTTTTTTCGCCTGCTCTTTCGAATTCCTTCATTGTTAATATCTCTAGAAGGCTGATGCTGCGGGGATGAGATGAAAAGCTGTAAGCCTTCTCCCCCGAAAGCTGGGTGCCTTTGGAACAAAGTCTAGCGCAAGCCGAACTCCAAGGTATTGGGGCCAGTGTGGGTAGATTGGAAAGACTGCGTCCTTGTTCCCGGTTTTGTAGGTTCGGTCTCCTTAGCCAGAGATCAGTGTTTTTATATTTGCCTGTCTTTCGAATTCCCTTTCATTGTTAATATCTCTAGTAAGGGAGGGATGAGATGAAAAGCTGTAAGCCCCCTTTCCCTGAAAGCTGGCTGCCTTGGTCAAAGTCTAGCGCAAGTGGCCCCAAGGGATTGGTCCGTGTGGGTAGATTGGTAAAGCAAATGCGTACTTTTTCCAAGGTTTGTAGGTTCGAGTCTCCTTTAGCCAGAGACGGTGTACAAAAATATATATATTAATATTTATATATATATAAATTTATATATATATATTTAATATATATAATATTTTTATAATATAATATATATAATAAATATATATTATATAATTATATATATATATATATATATATATATAATAATTATTATAATTATTATACAGCGGGCCCCCCCTTTCGGGGTTCACTTTACGGCTTCCCCTAATACGGCATTTCAAATTTTTGACCAAAACTCATTTACGGCCCCCCCACCGACTTTCTAAACGGTCAACCCCGCCCACCCTGTTTTTTTTAATTCTTCGTGAGCTCAGTAAGATAAGTCCTCCATTTTTCGGGAATCCAAAATTTTAAATGTTTTTTTAAAGTTATTTCTTTTTTATTATACTCTGAAATTTTATTATGTATACCTTACTTTAAAAAAAAATTCCATACTTTCTGGTATGAGGTTTCAATTAAAATCAGTAAAAGGGTTTTTTTCTCCAAACGTCATATTGTAATATAATTTTAAAAACATCGGTCTCATTTAAAAAGTCGTTATTCTTAAATACACATTTTCATTTAAACCATCTATATATTTTTCAAAATTATATTAAAAACGATCATAACTAAAAAGATGATAAATACATACAATAGAATAAATAAAATAAAAATGGATGTGGTAGCCCGATAACTTGTACAAATGACGTATATTAGAAATGATAATAATAATAAAATAATCACCGAGTCTCATTAAAAGTTGTATATTAGTTTTTTTTTCAATTTTCATTAATCCATCCTGATATTTTTTTTCAAAATTAATTTTTAAAACACGATAATAACAAAAAAAATGATAAATACACCCCACAATAGAATAAAAAACATAAATATAGTGTGGTAGCCCGATAACTTTTACAAAATGACGCCAAGAAAAACATTTTTTCTAATCTAACATAAGAGAAAATGTGTTACTGAGGGTAATGTAGAAAAATTTTTCCCCTTTTGTATGTTGTAAGTAAGTTTATTCAGGTATCACAAATACGTTAATAGATTATATAATAACAACTATGTGTAGAGAACCTTTTAACCCCAAAAAAATCAGAGGGCTTATTTCCCTTGCCTTACCAGAGCATCATTTTTTCTTTAAAATGATTTACATGAGAATGGGGTGTTCTTCTTTATTTTTCTACCCATCAATGTAGAGGGCAACCCGTACACAATGTAAATTGTACACAAACCAGACGGTACACGTTTACCAAAATTCTTTCGCTGCTTTTTTTACATAACTCTGCGCCCGTCCCTTTTCTGCCTCATTCTTTCTCTTCTCTCATTTTTCGTTTTATCTCTTTACTTCTCCTGACCCTACATTAAGATACAAATATTTTAAGGTAAGAATGAGTGAACTGTTTTAAAATTTATCGCTTGGGTTCTTAAATGTAAAAAAAAATATTATGTGTGGGTGGGTTGGCCCGGTATGGTAGCCGGCGACTACCATAAACCACACTTGATTTTTTACAATAAAACTTAAAACTCACCCTAATTTTTTTGGGGAAGTAATGAGTGAACTGTAAATTTCATTTTTTCGCCTGGGAGCTTAATTTTATGAAATGTATGTGTGGGTGGGGTGGCCTGGTATGCTAGCCTGGCTGACTACCATACATACCACACTTGATTTCTTACAATAAATACTACTTGTCTCACCCTAGATTAAGACTATAAATATTTTAAGGTAAGTAATGAGTGCACTATGTGTGTATTGTACTTTTTTATTGTTTTTTGATGCCTGGTTCTATTGCTAACTTAATATATGTTAGTGTAAAGTTGTTATCTAGTGTTTGTATGCACTTGTAAGTGGAAAAAAAGGGTGTTCCACTTTACGGCGGTTTCTGCTTTACAGCCGTAGCCTGGAACCTAACCAGCCGTATAAGTGGGGCCCTACTGTGTATATATATATATATATATATATATAATATATATATATTTATATATATATATATATATATATATATATATTTACATACATCTAGGTTTTTCCCCTTTTCTAAATAGTTCTTGTTCTTCTTTATTTGTTCTATTGTCCATGGGGAAGTGGAAAAGAATCTTTCCTCCATAATCCATGCATGTCGTATGAGGCGACTAAAATGCCGATAGCAATGGGCTAGTAACCCCTTCTCCTGTAAAGAGAGAAGAAAGGTGTTAATATGCTAACCAAGAAAAGACCACAGACAATCGATCAGGTTGAGAAGTTGTTGCTGGTGTGGATCAAGGATAAAGAGATGGCAGGTGATAGTGTTTCAGAGAAGATTATTTGTGAAAAGGCAAGGAAGTTGCATGCCGATTCAAAGATTAAGGAGATTTGCACCATGTGGAATGATGTCCAAATGTTTGTGGAGAAGTGCCACCCTGAGCAAGCTGAAACAAGCCATCTTTACAACAAGTTCAGTGACAGAACCATGTCCCATTTTAGGGAAATCTTAAAGAGGTGCCAGAAACAGAGGACTGTGGACAGTTATTTTGTGAGACAGGGGTCCAGTGACACTCAAGCTGGTCCTAGTGGTATTAAAAGACAGAGAAGGGAAGTTACCCCAGAGAGGGTTTTGATACCTGAAGTCCTCATGGAGGGGGATTCTCCTTCCAAACACTAACCCAAACTGTTATTTTATATGTTCATTTTAATTTTTTTTAATACATACTAATTGTACACTATATTTGTTGTATGTAAAACTATAATTTATCTCTATAAAATGTATTTTTTTGTGTGAATATTTTTGAGTTTTGGAATGGATAATTGTATTTCAATTTTTTTCTTAGGGGGAAATGTTGCTTCGCTTTTCAAATTTTTTCAAATTTTGAACTTGCTTCTGGAAGGGATTAAGTTCGAATTTGAGTTTCCCACTGTACATAATCTCAATGTACTCAGTTTTAAAGAAATAAAATTGACTATTGACTAATATCAATCCATTCATGACCTCATATTAAACCAGCCAGTTGCTTGTGTACTGGATGCACAACGTGATTTGTTTAGTCTTGAACATTGGGAAAAATTGAACATTTCCACTACTTCAAACTCAATTTCAAGCTTTTAGTCTGCAAATGATTGACAATCATCCTCCATCTCAATCTCTCAAACCTGAGTGAAATGAAATTTAGCTTACAGAAAACCTCTAATTCTATCAAATATTTTCCATTCTATCAAGGACTCCATGTACAGACAGTGTTTACAAGCCATTCGATCCCACGTGTACCTGGAGTTTACCTGGAGAGAGTTCCGGGGGTCAATGCCCCCGCGGCCCGGTCTGTGACCAGGCCTCCTAGTGGATCAGAGCCTGATCAACCAGGCTGTTGCTGCTGGCTGCATGCAAACCAACGTACGAGCCACAGCCCGGCTGATCCAGAACTGACTTTAGGTGCTTGTCCAGTGCCAGCTTGAAGACTGCCAGGGGTCTGTTGGTAATCCCCCTTATATGTGCTGGGAGGCAGTTGAACAGTGTCGGGCCCCTGACACTTATTGTATGGTCTCTTAACGTGCTAGTGACACCCTGCTTTTCATTGGGGGATGGTGCATCGTCTGCCAAGTCTTTTGCTTTCGTAGTGAGTGATTTTCGTGTGCAAGTTCGGTACTAGTCCCTCTAGGATTTTCCAGGTGTATATAAATCATGAAATCCTCCCTCCTGCGTTCCCAGGGAATACAGGTTTAGGAACCTCAAGCGCTCCCAAAAATTGAGGTGTTTTATCTCCGTTATGCGCGCCGTGAAAGTTCTCTGTACATTTTCTAGGTCGGCAATTTCACCTGCCTTGAAAGGTGCTGTTATTTGTGCAGCAATATTCCAGCCTAGATAGAACAAGTGAATTGAAGAGTCTCATCAGGGGCTTGGCCTCCCTAGTTTTGAAGGTTCTATTATCCATCCTGTCATTTTTTCTAGCAGATGCGATTGATAAAATGTTATGGTCCTTGAAGGTGAGATCCTCCGACATGATCACTCCCAGGTCTTTGAGTTGGTGTTTCGCTCTATTTTGTGGCCAGAATTTGTTTTGAAACTCTGATGAAATTTAATTTCCTCAGGGTTTATATATCTGAGTAATTGAAATTTCTCATCGTTGAACTTCATAATGTTTTCTGCAGCCCACTTGAAAGATTTGGTTGATGTCCGCCTGGAGCTTTGCAGTGTCTGCAATGGAAGACACTGTCATGCAGATTCGGGTGTCATCTGCAAAGGAAGACACGGGTCTGTGGCTGACATCCTTGTCTATGTCGGATATGAGGATGAGGGAAAAAGATCGGAGCGAGTACTGTGCCTTGTGGAACAGAGCTTTTCACCGTAGCTGCCTCGGACTTTACTCTGTTTACGACTACTCTCTGTGTTCTGTTAGTGAGGAAATTATAGATCCATCAACCGACTTTTCCTGTTATTTTCCCTTTTGCACGCATTTTGTGCGCTATTACGCCATGGTCACACTTGTCGAAGGCTTTGCAAAGTCTGTATATATTACATCTGCATTTTTTGTCTTCTAGTGCATTTAGGACCTTGTTTTTAGTGATCCAATAGTGAGACAGACAGGAGCAACCTGTTCTAACCCATGTTGCCCTGGGTTGTGTAACTGATGGGTTTCTAGATGGGTGGTGATCTTGCTTCTTAGGACCCTTTCAAAGTTTTTATGATATGGGATGTTAGTGCTATTGGTCTGTGTTCTTTGCTGATGCTTTACTGCCCCCTTTGTGGAGTGGGGCTATGTCTGTTTGTTTTTAGTAACTGGGGACGACCCCGTGTCCATGCTCCCTCTCCATAGGATGGAAAAGGCTCGTGATAGGGGCTTCTTGCAGTTCTTGATGAACACAGAGTTCCATGAGTCTGGCCCTGGGGCAGAGTGCATGGGCATGTCATTTATCGCCTGTTCGAAGTCATTTGGCGTCAGGATAACATCGCATAGGCTTGTGTTAATCAAATTTTGTGGCTCTCTCATAAAAAATTCATTTTGATCTTCGACTCTCAGTCTGGTTAGCGGCTTGCTAAAAACTGAGTCATATTGGGACTTGAGTGGCTCACTCATTTCCTTGCTGTCATCTGTGTAGGACCCATCTTGTTTAAGTAGGGGCCCAACACTGGACGTTGTTCTCGATTTTGATTTGGCATAGGAGAAGAAATACTTTGCGTTTCTTTCGATTTCATTTATGGCTTTTAGTTCTTCCCACGAATCCTGACTCCTAAAGGATTCTTTTAGCTTAAGTTCGATGCTTGCTATTTCTCTGACCAGAGTCTCCCTACGCATTTCAGATATATTGACCTCTTTTAGCCGCTCTGTTATTCTTTTCCGTCGCCTGTAAAGGGAGTGCCTGTCTCTTTCTGTTTTACATCTACTCCTCCTTTTTCTTAGAGGAATAAGCCTTGTGTATACATCGAGTGCCACCGAGTTAATCTGTTCTAGGCATAAGTTGGGGTCTGTGTTGCTTAGTATATCTTCCCAGCTTATATCGGTTAGGACTTGGTTTACTTGGTCCCACTTTATGTTTTTGTTATTGAAGTTGAATTTGGTGAATGCTCCCTCGTGACTAATCTCATTATGTCGGTCTGGGGCTCCGCGCATACATGACTGAACCTCAATTATGTTGTGATCTGATTTAAAAATTGGGGGGGGGGGGGAAAAATGGTGACATTTTTTATAGATTTCATTGTTAGTGAAGATGAGGTTAGTGTTTTCTCCATCTGTGGCCCTCTATTATTTGCGGGTTTTAAAAATTTGTTTTTTTGTGCAGAGATTTAAAAAGCTCGTGTGAGTGTGATTTTCCCCATCAAAGCTGCCTCCGGGTGTTTTTTTACTGCAAACAATTTTATTTGCTATTTTCCCTCCATTTTAGGGGGCCTTAAGTTAAAAATCCCCCAGGAGAAAAATGTTGGGTGCAGGGGGCGGGAAGGTTTTCCAGACAGTGGTCTTTTTTTAAAACAGGTTTTTCCTGGAATTGTGGGATGTTGATCCGGGGGTTTGTAGACTCCCACAATACTAGGTTTTGGTTCTCGACCTTTACTCCCAAAAACCCTTCCAAAAAATCATTTGAGGTTTTAGCAGTTCGGGGTGCAAACAAGTGACTCTGCAAGTACAGGCCAACCCCCCCCTTTTTGCCTTTTCCCATCTGTCACTCGTTTTAGGTTGAAACCCTGGGATCCATATTTCGTTGTCCAAGTGTTTCCTTTATGGGGGCCCTCAGTGAAAGCCGGAAAATTGCCTTTCCTCTGCTTTGCGTCCAAAGGGATAAAAGGGTTTTTGTTGTTTGTTGCGGGAAAATTAGACCCTGTTTTATTTGCAAAGAAAAAATTGTTATGGACTGGTGGAAATTTTTTGGTTTACAGGGGGGGGTTTTTTTTTTCCAGCATTAGTTTTTCCTTTTCCTTTTGGGTTTTGGGGATTGGGGGCCATCGAGGGGTTTCCCACTCCAGGAAGACTGGTTTTGGTGGGGGCCGATTTCGGGCCATTTTCCTGCCAGTTTTTTTTTAAATTCCTGGCACTAAAAAAAACCCCTTTCCCCCTTGAGTGGTGTGGTACCCAGGTTTTTCCCATGGCCTGGTTTTTTGTATCTTTTTGTCCCCCCTTTGATGGTTTGCCCGGGAATTTAAATTATAGCCCCATCTTTCCCCCACTTAAGAGGTACAACAGTTTTAGGGGGAAAAAGCTTCCAAAGGGAGTTTGCATTTTCCCTGTTGTCTTTTGGGGGATGGCATTTTTTTGGGTGGGGGCCAAAAGTTTCACGTCCCATTTTGTTTTTCCCCGATTTCCCATGCCACGATTTCCCGGGGCAAGTATGTGCACAGGCTTTGTTTTCCCCTTTGGGCCCTTTGGGGTTTTTGTGACTGTATTCCCCGTTGGTGCTTTTTTCCCTGTCTTACTTCCCATCCTCCCCTAGGGACCAAAACCCTTTGGGGCTCCCACCATTGTTTTTTGGGAAATTTTATCCCCACTATTGCAGTGGGGTCCTCTTGGGTTTTCATTTCCTGCGGTATTTTTAGTTGCAATATTGGTTTTATCTATCTTTGACTTTAAAATTGTTTTTTTCCCCAAAAAGGCCCTGTCCCCCCTGAGGTCATTTAAATGTATTCCTTTTTTGGGGGTATTAAATTTCCCCACTACCGGACAAAATCTCCAGCTTCAAACCAATTACTGTCCCCCCCAGGGGCAAACACTCCCCCTTCCCCATTAAATGTCTCCCCGGGGCAGCATTCCAGCTTAAAACCCTTACGTCCCCCCCAGGACCCGCATTCCAGCTTCCCCCTTACTGTCCCCAAAGGAAAGCATCCCCCAAACTTCCCATTCTGTCTCCCCGGGGGAAACAAACCCCCAAACTTCAAAACCCTTTCTGTCTCCCAGGACCGCACTATCAGCCCCCCATTTACGACTACCCGGACATCATCCCCCAGCCTTACGTTTTGACTACATGGCCAGTATTTAAGGGCAGTTCCCCTTCAGCCCCAAATTTTTTAAAGTTCCCCTTTTGGGTTTAGAAAGCTTTCCCGGGTTTTTTAAAGAAAGCAGCTTTGATGTTGACCTCTTTTAATTTCCCTTGTGATTTTAGTCCCCAGATTTATCTCATTTGGGGATACCCAAAAAACACTTCCCTGTTTTAATACTGCTTGTAGTAGTTTTTTGGAAAATTTTGCACAAGGGGCGTTTACACCAAAATTTCCCCCCAAAAATGACAATTTTTGCATGTGGAAGCCCCTTTGTTTCCCCCTGACAACAGACTACACACAGCTTATAAAGATTTTAATGGTTGAATTTTTCTGCAAATTTTACTAAAAACCTCTTGAATATTCTTTAAAAACCCCTGCTAGGTATGCACAACAAACCTTTTAAAAAACCAGTCCAAGGTTGGGACCATAAAAGGGTTTTCGGACCAGTCAAGGGGTTTCGGACCAGTCAAGGGTTCGGGACCGTAAAGGGTTCGGACAAGTCTATTCATCTGTCAGTGGGTCACTTATTTAAACCCATACTGGTCGGTGTTTTTGAGCTAACACATGAAGGGGACTACGGGAAAATTACTACCCCGGTAATAGTATTTTCTTTGATAAAAAAAGTAAACTTGCGTGTTAAAGACCCCGGACGCTGGCACCCTACAATGACGAACGGTCCCTCCACCCTTGTTTATCAATCGCTGATCTAGCTTCTCTATTTTTTTTTTTCTGTCTCCACCACAAAAAAAGCTAATTATCAGTAAAATTTTGACGGTGAAAATTTTGGGGAAGGACGTTTTTCTGTAGTAAAAATTGCTTCTCTTTGTGTATATTGCGACCCTGGTAATACAGGTTATATGTTTTCGCATATACGTCTGGTTTTTTCAAGAAAAAAAAAACAAATGAAAGCCCACCACTCACAAAGTACCATTATTTTAAACTGGTTATTTTGCTACTACAACACTGTATTCTGCTCTTCACTGGTACACAAATTTAAAATTGCAGACACTAGCGGGCCCGGGAAAGTTATTAAAAACAGCTCCCCTGTGGTAATTTTCGGGCGATTCGGGCACCCCCTTATAGCTTTCATTTCTTACAAATTCACCGTTTTAAAATGCACTTTTAGCCTTTATCAAAAATAACTGGGGAGCCACTGTAGTATACACTATACACTAGTTACAAAAAATTTTTTTCGGGAGATTTTCTTTCCTGTGCAAAAATTTTCAATTATTATTATTTTTTTTCCCGGGACACGGGGCCAAATTTTCCCCTTGGCAGTAAACTCTGTAGGTATGCACATAATTCTCCTTTTTTGACTCAGTATAAAAATTTTTTTCCACCCAAGATTGGTTCCAGGCGCTAGAGGGATGTACGTTAGGTTTTGATGACACAAATTAAAGTTCTAGCAAAAGGCCACCGGAAAACACCAGAAAACCCAGAGCACAACGAGGCATGCTACACGTCAGCTACACGTGATATGTTTTTTTTTTATTCCAGTGTATTTTTTGTGAATTTTGCAAATAAGCAAACAATGGTCCCCAAGAAGCTTCTAGTGCAAGCCTGTGTAAAAAGGGTGAGAATTACAATGGAAATAAGAAAAGAATCACTGAAGAATAGAAGTGGAGTGCTTGTCTGAGTTGGAAAGGCTATGTAAACAAACCCCACCCCAACTATCACTGTTCGTGCCCCTCCTTCCACTCCACTAATACAAAAAAAAAGGCCTGGTCAAAAAAAAAGTTCTGTAGTAATATATCACAAACCACTTTATTACTAGCTAGATAAAGCAGGTTCGACTTTATTTTTCGGGTACATATAAATCTAAAAGGGTCCCCCTCAAGTGGGGTTTTATTCAATAAGATTTTTGTTAGGCATTATTATAATATATTATCTGATTATATTATTATTGATTATAGTGGGTTGATTTTTGGTTCTTTTTTAGAAAGTGGGAAAACCATACTTTGAGTCCGGTTGATGGTTCCAGAATTGGCGCATATGCAAATTCCTGCCCAAACCCTGGTGTCAGACTACTGACTTTTTTAAACAGTGAGTCAGATCATACACTGACTCTGATTGGGTCTTAAACCCAAGGATCTTAAACTTGGCAATAATTCAGATTGTATCTATTGCCCCTTAACTTTGCTGTTAATCCAAGAGTCTGAAAACCCCTTTCCCTTTAAGAAGGATAACTGTTTGACTTCCTTAAATTTTCCCATGATAGTTCTTATTTGGACTCTTCATTAAAATTTACGTATTATACTTGATTCATGGGGTTTTTGCAAGAGTAATTATTGTATTATACTTTTCACAAGGATTTGAAAATAGAATTACGTTCCTCTTTGTCATCTCATTTCTTTGAAAAATGAATTGTCTTTTTAAAATTCACTAACTGGATCCCAAAAAAGGGTTTCAAAATTGGGTAGAAATAAAACTAACCAAAAAGAAAAACTAAGTATTTATTCCCCCTATTTTTTGGGCATAGGGGAAGTCATAACAATCACAATATTTGGGGCAAACAGTAATGAAACAAGAAAGCTGTTGTTGTGAAATGTGCAAGTATGTTTTCAAAATGGAGTCAAAATAACTGAATGGGTGGAGAGACTATGTTGGTGTGGATAAACGAAAAACAATTATCAGGAGATAGTGTTTCTCAGACAAAAATATGGGGAAAAGGAAAAGGCATTTGCATGATGATCTAAAAAAAAAATGCCCCCAAATGTTGAAATTTTTGATGTTTTAAAGGCCAGCAAAGGCGGGTTTTGTGGATTTAAGAATGGAGTGGATACACGTGTAATAAGGCATGGTGAGGCTCCCATTTTCCCAGACAAAAAAGTGCTGAATATTGCGGGACTCAAAGGAGTAATTTTAGAGTGAAAACTTAAAACATAACAAGCATTTAATTGTGATGAAACACCCTTTCTTTTGAAGAAAAGCCAAACAGGACCTACTTTTACTCAGGAGGAAAAAGCACTCCCAGGACACAAGCCACATTACATTATCTAATGCTAGTGGTAATTGCAAAGTAAACCCCTTTACTCATGCATCACTCTACCCCCCCGTGTGTTCAAAAAACAACATCATCGGGGAAATTTTTGTGTGTGTTGGAGATAAAAACAGAAAGGGAAAGGGACAAAAAGGAAATTTTCCTAAGACAAATTTTATGGGGGTTGGTGGCCCCACTGTGAAAAATTACCTCCTAGAAAAAATTGTACTCAAGGGCCCCTGATAAGGACAATGCTTGTGCTCACCCCTCACTATTTGCAAACAAATTGCGGGGGGGTTTAGCTTCAAAAAATTTACGTTTTTCCCTCCAATAAAAACCCCTTTTCCCTCCAGCCCATGGACCAGCGGGTCTTTCAAATTTTAAAAAATCTACAAAAAAGCATTTTCAAAAGTTTTTTGAAGCGACCTCAGACACTCAATTGACCCTAAGAGGGTTTTCATAAGACCCCTTAATATCCTCAGTTGTGTAAACCTTATAGGTAAGGCTTGGGAGGGGGGGTGGGCTTGCAGGACTTTGAACTCTGCTTTGGGGGAAGCTGTGGCCCCAAATTGTACAAAAGGGTTTTTTAAAGGGTTTGGGGGTAAACCCCCAGTAAACCTATGCCTGTTTTGGAATCAATTGTGCATTGGGGAAATCCATGGGGGGGAAGGGTTTTTTTTGGCGAGGGTGTTGAAGAGTTGGTGCAGAACAAAAATGAAAACTAACCATTGCAGACTGCAAGACTTGAGGTGGAACAGCAAACAGATCACAGCTCGGGAAAGTGTTCAGAAAAAGGAGGAAAAGAGATGGAGGAAAAGCCTTCGTCAAGGATTTAAGGAAAATTTTAAATGTTTACCAAGGTACAACATTTTTTTGGGAAAATTTTTTTCCCGTCACAGCGTTGCAAACCATATTGGCAACATGTACATGACACTCTTGTGTCCCCCTTTTAGGGAAAAACCTAAGGGCACTGAGAAACAGAACTCTTCAAGATATTTTGTCCAACGGGTACCGTGATTCTCAGCTGGTTCTAGGGCATTAAAAAACCAAGAAGGGAGGTAACCCCAGCAAAGAACTTGGTACCTGAAGTCTTTATGGAAGGGGATTCCCTTTCCCAAAAATAAACAGCGAAACTCCCCTGCTACGGGACATCACTCTCAACTTCTCCACAATAAACGTAAGTGGCATTTAATTATTTTTTTATTTTTTGTACCATTTTTTTCTGTGTAGGGAAAATTTATTCATGTAAAAAAAAATATTTTTTGGTTTTAATACTTTTGGGTGTCTGGAAAAACTTAAAACTATTCCATTATTTTTTATGGGGAAAATTAATTTGACTAACAGTTATTTGACTAAAGGCTAGCTCTCTGGGAAAGGATTAAAGCCCTTGGTCAAGGTTCCCCTGTACAATACAAAAAATCGCTGTTTCACACCAAAAACAGGTTGCTGTTTTTTTTCATTATGGATTATTTAAATTCAAAATTTAAAATTTAAAGTTTATTCTCTATAAAGATTAAATGTTGAATTTACAGGTTTGGTTGTTGTGTGGTTTACTGTATTTAAAAATTATTACAGAGTGTACCCCTAGAACGCCAGCATGGTTGGCATTTCGGGCAGCTTAATTTAATTCTTTATTTTAAAAAAATTAAAATTATAGGGAAGTTGGTATTATGGCTAAGTGACTAAATACTAGTTTGTGAGTTTTTGCAATGTGAATGCTTTTTTTTTGGCCAGTACATAGTTTCGATTGGGGGGTATCTAGGATTTTTATTTTAAAATTGAGATAAATTTCTGTTTTGGTCAAATGGGTGAGTGAGTGAAGTGTGAACCAACAGGTGGTATTCGTGTATTAGTTTAGGGGGTATCGGAGATAAATGTTTTCTAACGGTAGTTTTGGGAAAGGGGATGAATGGTTGCGTTCTAGAGTTCTCAGGGAGGGTGTTCCCCGATTTTAGGGGCCCTTTTCATAATTGAAATTTTTTTTAAAGGGTTTATCGGAACGGGGAAATGTCGTAGAGATTTTGGTCGGTTTATGCCTGTGGGTTCGTCACAACGTCAAAAAGCGTTTTTTGGTCAAAGTTGATATTGGAGTTTTAAGGTCCTGTGATGTAGATTGCACGTAGAATTGTGGATGTACCGAACAGAGAGTAAATTTAGATCTATGAAGAGTGGGGGGGTGTGTTGCCAGTGATGGGATTTGTGATATTCTTACGCAGCTTTTTGTTGGGTTTTATTGCTTTGGTGGTTTGCTGCAGTTATCCCCAAGCACAAATACTAGGTGAGGTATGGGGTAAAAAGTGAGTGGAATAGGTGAGAAGGGGATTTTGTGGGGCCCTAAATATCGTATCTTGGAGAGGGTCCCCCAAACCCTTTTGGGGTACTTTTTTGGTTATGTGTTTTGGGTATGGGTGCGAAATTCAGGTTGTTTTAAGGTATAGGCCTAGGGGAAATTTTCCCCTTTTTGTCGGTAATTTGGGGGTTGTCGTTTTAATGTTAATTTTGGCATCTCCTGCTCTGCTACCAAACTAAATAGTAGGTTTTTTTCAGTGTTAAGCATAATTTATTGGGTGTCATCCAAGTCGATATTTTGACGTCCCCGTTAACAATGGGGGTTGAGGGTGGCAAGATAGGGTGAGAGATGAATAAGCTGTCGTCAGCAAAGAGAATGGGTTTCGGTGTTGGGGAAAGTTTGGAAATCATTGATGTAATAGAGGAAAGCAAGGGGGCCCAAGACACTTCCCGTGGGGAATCCACTTTCAAGTGGCCGTGTTTTTTTGATGCTGTGTCTTTTAATGGTGAAAAAACTGTACTAAGTAAGGTTTAAAATTTTTAAAAAAGCAACGCATGGCCTCTTAACCGTAATGACAAGTTTTTGGGGGTTGATGTCATGGTTCTACTGTGTCAAAAGCTTTTCTTAGGTCAATAAAAAATTTTTAGTGGGTATTCCTTATTTTCCAATGCTGTGTAAAGCAGATCAGCATTTTATGATTTCTTCATTAGTGCTTTTATTTTTCCTAAATCCAAATTTTGGGAGGGGTTGATATGTTTTTTGGGGCTGTTAAAAATGAATATATTCCTGTGCACGAGTTTCTCAAAGATTTTTGGGTAGCAATGGTAAGTTTGAAAAGGCCTATAGTTGTTTAAGTCTGTAAGGTCACCACCTTTATGTATTGGTGTAACCTTGCCACTTGATAGTTTCGGGGAAGGTGTAGTTTTAGTGACTTGTTAAAAAGTAATGAAATAGCATGCAAAGGAATGGGCCGCTCGCTTGACAGTAAAGGGGGACATTAACAGATTCCCCGAGTTGTTTTTTAAATGCTTTATAAACTCGGTGACTTCCGGGGTCGTTGGTGAAAATAGAAGGGGAAATTTGGGGAAAATTCCCCTTAGGAGTTCCCCGGCAAGGGCATTTGGGATATGGGTTTTATTGCGAGATTAGACCCTATGGTTTAAAGAAGGGGGTTTTTTTCTTTTTTGCAGTGCAGTGGGATGTAGTGGTGTTTCATTAGGTTTAGTTAGGAAAATTATCAATATACTAAGAAATCGTAATGACCAAAGATTGCAAATAAACAACCCCGGCCCCGGGGTGAACCCCGGTCCCTAGAGCTCAAAAATCCAGCCCGTCGCGTTAAGCCACTAGAAAAAACTAGCCACAAAAAGATTTATCCAACTGGTAATTTTTTCACCAAGGAAAGTTTTGCACGGCACCTTTTGACCACAAATGCAAGTTTTTACAGACGAATCTCCGCTAGTGTGGCCGTGACAACTCAGCTAAATCCCTTCAGCCGTCAACATGACTCAAGAAAAACGTAATGACCGATTTTCAAATAAACCATACCCCCCGGGATTGGGGTCTGAGTTCAAAATACCAGGTGCTTAGCATAAAATTCCCAAATAAATTATCCAACAGGAAATTTTTCAAAAATAGGAAAGTTTGCCCCCCCCCACGGGGGGGTTTTTGGCTCTTGCCGCGGGTTACCCCGGAGGGGTTATGTTTTTTTTGCAAAGGGTTTTTTTCGATTTCTTAGTATGGAGGCAGGGGGGGACTTGGCTAAGCTAGGAGTAGCGGGAGTTTTTGCTTTTTAAAATTTGCTTTGTGGTACGGGGGCTTTTAAACTTTCCTATTTGAAAAAAAATTATATAGTTGGATAACTTATTGTCCCTAAGGGTTTTTAGGGCTAATCAGGGTGGGTTTTGGGGTTCTAGAGGGGTTCAATGGGGGGGTATGGTTTTTTCATTGTAACCCCACAAACTAAATAAGATTTTTTTGGGTTATGTTTTGCTGAATGACAAAATTTACAACTAGTTAACAAATAATATAAAATAAAAATTTTAAAAAGACCAGTTTCCCCTTGTAATTGAAATTTGGCTAATATAATATTTGGTTTTTGATTTATATACAACTGGTTTAATTTAAATTTAATAAAAAAAAAAGGCAAAACTCTAAATTTAATTGCACAAAGGCTAAATATAATTGTTTACAAGAAAGGTTTTATAATAAAAAAAGACAAGATAAAAATACAAGTTAATAAAAAGTAAAAAAAAAAAAAAAAAAAAAAAAAAAAAAAAAAAAAAAAAAAAAAAAAAAAAAAAAAAAAAAAAAAATGGAAATGACTTGGTTATAAATGCTGTAAGAGGGTAGAAGGAAATAAAAAAGTTGTTTTGAAAATAAGTTTAAAAGTATAGAAAAAAGGGTCAATAAAGAAGTTTGCAAAAAGGTTTATCTTTTAAATTTTAAAAGAAAAATTTGGGGCAAATGGGTTTTTAATAAAATTGGGCAATTGATATTTTTTAAAAAGTGGGGTGAATTTTTTGAGGACAAGTTATGGCTAGTTTATAATAAAATAAGATGGAAAGTGTCAAAGGTAAAAAAAGGAGATTGATTCGTAATATTTTAACAAATTAAGACTATGGGTGAATGGGCGTTGAATACAACAATGACAATCAAAAGTAGTTGGGGGGATTAAATTTTAGGGGGGCACAAATTTTTTGACAATATAAAAACCCAACTGTGGTGTGGTATTATTGCACTTTCTTGATTCTGATTGCTGCAGGTTTTTTTTTTCTCTACCAGTCAATTACCTTATAGGATTACCACCCTTTTTCGCAAGATTTAAAAAACCCCTAGAATTTTGGTATAGTATTACGGGACCCAACACTGGTTTTTAAAAACCGGAATCAAAGGCCCGTTATCCCGGGGTAAAGGGAGCAAATGAACCAAACAAAAAACTTTGACTTAATTATCCCTTCACCAAGTATGAACAGAAATTGTACGCTATATACATATGTACATCAATAGGTATTTTGCTTTCCAGGTAAACATGGCAGAACTGATGCCATAGAGAAAAAACCCTGCTTCACCCGCTCTCGAATGGAAAAAGACAAAGGGGGAAAAAAGTGAGTGGCTGCCATGTCACCTTTACATTGCCAGACCACCCCCATTTGGCGAACCTAGATCTGATTGCGAAGGGCCCCCTCATCTGACCCCTTTTTATCTGGTTTGCTGGGTTGGGGGGGTAGCCCTTTTTAATAGGGTAAGTACATGCGCCCCCCAAAAAGGGTTTCGTACTCTTTGCATGCCCCAATTGGGGTTCAAAGGCATAATATTATGAGATGCCCCAAAAAGGTTAAAAAAAAAAGTCCCCAAAATTTTTGTAATAATATTTTAAAAAAATCATGCAGGGAAACTAAAAAACCTCTTATGAGAAGGGTTATTTAAACTGTATTTTTTTTTTTTTCCTGAAATTGTGTCAAAAAATTAAGAAATTAAAAACGTTTAAAAATGTAATGATGGTGTGGCTATTAGAACATTTCTCATGAGGAAAACCAAAAATCACTAGGTGCAACAAAAAATGGAGGGGCAAATGTAAAATGGGGGGTACGGCGAATAATTTGGGGGAGCGAGGTAGAAACAAGTCCTTGTTTTTATTTTTTTTTTCACCCCGAGGTTCCAACAACACTGTGAACCTAGTAAAGACCCACAAACCTACATGGTGGGAACCCCCAATGATATAAAACCGCAGAAATCACCAAAAAATACAAATTTACCAACTAAGAAGACTTGTGTTACCCCCACAACCCATCCCATTGCCTGGCGAAGTGAAACTCCACAACATCTTTCCATTACCCATCGCCTACAATTCATTCTGACACCCACTGTGTAACAGCCAGGGGTCGGGTCTACCAAAAAGACCCAGTATCCTACCATGACTCCTAATACCACAGGTGAGAAAAAGGCATTTATTTTATTTATTTATTATTTTTAATAATTTGAACAACATACAGAGTACAAAAAATACAGGTAAGAGCTCTAGCTAAGGCCACTTGTATGCGATAGTAAAAAAAAACTTACAGGCAGGCTTAAAATTACTTAAGATTAACTAATCAATGATGTAATCCATGATAAAGCATTATGTAAACAATAACAATAAAGTAACAAATGATAGTATTACAAAGACAGGTCATAATGGATGCATACTTGCTGTAACATTCAGTAAATGGATTATTCTGTTAGGTAGGTGTATTTAAAAAATAACAAAGTTAGATTTGGTCTTAGGTTTAACTTTTATGTATAATAATTGGGAAAAACATTTAAGATATTCAATTTATAAGGTTCCAGTTATTCAGTAGTTTATCTGGTTGGTGAGTAAGTGATCTTTGAGAAGAGACTTGAATTTATAAACAGGTAGTTTTTCGTTTATATTTACAGGAAATGAATTCAGATTTTTTAGGCCCTTTTATGTCATTGAGTTTTTGCATAGCATGAGATGGAAACAAGGAACATCAAAGAGTGATCAGTGCCATGTGTTATGGTCATGTGTTCTGTTGAGGTTGGCGAGATGTTTGAAGGGGAGGGTTAATATCAGAGTTAAGTGTTCCATGGTATGGTAATAGGTGGCAGTTAATAAGTAATGGATTTTTTGTAATGGTGAGTAGGTTAGGTTTGGTGTTTTGAATATTGGTGGAGTGTGCTGCCTGTAGTGGGAATTTGTTTTATCATTTCTGACTGCAGACTTTGTTGGGTAATTAGTGGACTGCGATGGTTATTTGTGTTGAACCCCATGCACAAATTCCAAGGTGAGATAAGGTAAATAAGAGAGTGGGGAAAATTTTTTTATAGGGCCAGGAGGGCTGTCTGTTGGAACATATTCCGTATCTTCGATAGTATGCCTACAGTCTTGAAATTTTCTTAGAATTTGTTTGTATATTGTATGAAATTTGAGCCTAATTACAAGAGGATTCCTAAGAATTTTCCCTCTGTTCTTTGTGCTAGGTGATCCATTATCATTAATGTTAAGAGGGACATCTGTAGCTCTGTTACCAAACTGAATGAGTAGGTTTTTGTCAATGCTTAGTGTAAGCTTTGTTAGTCTTCATCAAAGTAGATATTTTTCTGTAAACGGTATTTATAACAGTATTGGCTAGCATGACGGCTCAGGTGAGAGAAAGACGTATGTGTGTCATCTGCAAATAGAGTGGGTTTGAGTAATTGCGAAGCACTTGGTAGGTTTATTATGTATAGGAGAAAGAGAAGAGGGCCAAGGACACTTCCCTGTGGAGGACACCAACTTGTAATTGGTTGTGCAAAGAGTTTGTCCCCATTTGCGTATACTATTGGCTTCGCTGGCTGAGGTATGACTATAGGTAGTTGAGAGAGTGCCCCTCCTTATACCATAAGTGTGAGCAATTTACGTGAGCAAGTCTTGGTCACGATATCAATAGCTTAATGTAAGTAAATGAAGATCCCCAGTGGGACTTCTTTTCTCTATTGCAGTGTATATATGTTCTAGCATGTGTATAATTTACACATTCGTATTTTTTATTAGGCCTGAATCCAAATTGGGCAGGGGTTGAGTATGTTTTGGGGAGATGAGGTAGGAGTAATATCGTTTATGAATTAATTTTTTCGAAGAATTTTTGAGAGAGGGTGTAAGTTGAAGATATGGCGTAGGGGGGGTAGTATTCAAGGATCTGGTTTGAATCTCCTCCTTTAGGGATAGAGATGATCCTTGTGCTATGTTGGAGAACTGAGGAGAGGTCAGAGGATTCAATGTATTTGTTAGTGTTGCATGATTGGTGATTGCACGTTGTGACACTTGTTTTATATAAGAGGGTGGTAGGTAGTTAAATTTCCTGGCCTTGTTTTTTAGTGTGTGTGATATTAGAGGATACTGGGTCGTGATGGGGTAGTCGGAGCTAGGATCTGTGCTTCGGTAGTTGCCAGTGAGGTGCGAGCGCGAGTTTGTGGGGTATCGAGGCTTGGAATTTTATAGGCAAGGTTTTGTCCTATTGTGGAAAGAAATCATTGAGTCCTGTTTGCTGTTTCTGTGGTGGGAGTTGGGGTTCATCTGATTTTGCTAATTTTATTTTCGCTATTTTTGTGATATCTTTTTTTGTTCCAGAATTTCTGATAGGTTTTTCCCAGGTCTTTTTTTATAAATCCCGAACCTCGGATGTTGGATAATCGTTCTCATAATACATTTTTTTAGCCCTTCTAATCAGGCTGGTTAGATTGACCAATTACCGTTTTGTTTCGTCTCTGGTTATGAGATCCATTCTCTACTGTTTTTTCATATAGTGTTGTGTATTTATGGATTTGAGAATGCCTGGGTGTAGCCAGACGTTCAGTCTCTTAGCTGTCATCTGTTTAGTTTTTTTAGAGCAGTGCTTGTTATAGCTGTTTGGGTCTTTTTTAGAAAATTATTTAATACATTCGTCAATATCTGTATAGATTTCTAGCTCAGTGTGCCAGTCAATGTTTGTGACAGTTTGTAAGTTATAATGGTTGCCTCATTGTGAAGTCTGAAGTGACTTTAGTAGTGTCCTTGGGGTAATATATACCAAGAGATGTTATGAGAAAGTAGGGTGTGGTCTGTGTGTTATCTGTGATTAGCTATTTTATTAGTGATATGGTGTTTGGTCCAGATGTGGTCAAGTAGGAAACACTAGTCTCTGTCTTCTTGTAGGTTTTTGTTACTGTTGGTAGCACCATGCAGTTACTCCTTGTGTTTGTGAATTCAGTAATGTGTGGGTCCTGGTCTCATCTTGCAGGAGATTATTATATTGAAGTCACCAAGAGTAGTAAGTGATCTTTTGTTCATAGCAGTGCATCCGTTATCATACTTCCTAGGTTGTTTTGACTAAATTGGCTGCGATGTTGGACTGTGGAACTCGGGTAGATGTTTATCAATGTGAGAGGTTTCACTACAAGTTAGAACGTCTCTTCCACTAGCCAGCCAAAGGACACAACCCTCACCACCCATTACTCTCAACAATCGCCAGACAACAACAAAAATGGCTACCATCAAAAACATCCAAGAATAATTCCTCTCATGGGATTTGAGATATGAACATTACTGACCCAGCGATCGAGCGGTAAACTCAATTAGGATGCGCGCGAGCGCCGAAAACAATCATCAAGCTACTCAGGAATGTTAGGAACAGTCAATGCTTATGGACATGTTAGCCTGGAAAGTTAAGAACTACAAACCTCCAACACTCAGTAACCCTTGGCAAGATCACAACGCTTAGAACATAAACTAAAATTTGCAACTGGGAACAACTAAGCAAACACCCACACAAGTCTGAGGACACCATCTGTTTGCAGAGAAAGGTGTACAATTCTATTTTTTTATATTTATAACTATCTTTTAAACCATCCTCCATTAATACAGAACTAATTTTTTGTACTGTCTAGTATGTCTCTATAAAAATGCAATACAACCCAAATTTAGCTACTCTTTTAAAACCTTCTTTTTATCTATGTATAAAATTAATTATACTTGTGCAATAACGTTAGGTGTTTTGTTTAAAAATAGTCTTAATATTCATTACTTTACACTATATTTCATATATTTTTATTGGGTTTTTCAACCCACTGGAACAAATAAAAATACCCCATAATTGTTATCACCCCCTTTTTACAACATTAATTTTTACCACTTACCCCCTTCGCAATTCATCACCATTTAAATATGTATATCGTTAACCCCAAATGCTCAAAGCAAACATAAAACCTGAACAAAAAAGCAAATTGCCTTTATACAAGCAACAGAAGCAAGATGCCCTCAGCAATCCCAGAAATATCACAGTTTGGAATTACAATATTGAACCCAAATAAACACTTCAGACCTCCTGGCACTCTTAATTATTAAAAACAAACCTTTTTATTTTATTATTACATAACCGGGTGAAGCAAAACACAATATACATCTGACATACAGGGGAACCTCATTTTTCATCATTAATCGTTCCAAAAAGTTTTTTAAAAAAAAACCGAATCGAAAAAACTGAACAGTATTTCCATAAAAATAATATAAATCCAAAATTTCCATTCCAGACCCCAAAAAGTATAAAAAAATACATTGCATACAAAATAACGTTATTAGGAATCGTGGGGGTCAATGCACCTGCACCTGGTCTTGACCAGGCCCATGGTGGATCGGGGGAAATATAAACCCGGGCGTTCTACTCGCGCACATAACCAATATACGAACCAAAACCCGGGCTGGTCGGTACTGACTTTAGGTCATTTTCAGTGCCTGCTTAAAGACAGCCAGGGGTCTTTGGGTAACCCCCCTGATGAAAGCGGGGGGGCATTGAACAGTCTTGGGTCCTGACATTATGGTTTCTCTTGTCGGCTAATGGCACCCCTGCTTTTCTTTGGGGAGAAAGTTGCACCATTTGCGATCTTTTGCTTTTGGGGGGAGGTTTTTTTCGTGTGTACAGGGCGGGGCACCCCTTGTTTTGAAGGTTTCTTTTTATCCACCCTGTCTTTTTTTCTGCAGATGAAATTAAACATAAATTATGGTCCTTGAAGGTGAATCCTCGACAGGATCCCCCACATCTTTGTTTTTTGTTTTACATACAGAAAACAATGATGTTTATTTGGAGATTTTTTCCCGGGAGAGAGTTCCGGGGGTTTAACCCCCCCCGGGGCCCGGTCTAGACCAGCCCCCTGGTGGATCAAGCCCGATCAACCAGGCTGTTTCTGCTGCTGCACGCAAACCAACATACGAGCCACAGCCCCGATTTCCGAACTACTTTAGGTGCTTTTCCAGTGCCAGCTTGAAGACTGCCAGGGGGCTGTTGGTAATCCCCCTTATGGTGCGGGGCGTTGAAAAAGTCCGGGCCCCGACACTTATTTTATGGGCTCTTAAGTGAGTGACACCCCTGCTTTTTATTTGGGGGGGGGGTGCATCGTCCCAATCTTTTTCTTTCGTATGGGGGATTTTCGGTGAAGTTCGGTACTAGTCCCTCTAGGATTTTCCGGGTGTATAAAATCATGTACCCGATTTGCTTTCCCGGGGAAAAAGGGTTTTGGGAAACCTCAAGGTCCCCAAAATTGAGGTTTTTTATCCCCGTTTTGGGGGCCTTTTAAAAAGTTCTCGGAAATTTTTTCTAGGTGGGCAATTTCACCTCCCGAAAGGTGCTGTTAGTGTGCGGGGCAATTTCCACCCTAGATAAACAATTGCCCTAATAGTGTCTTCAGGGGCCTTGGGCCTCCCTAGTTTTTGGGGTTTTTCTCTTTAAATCCTCCTGTCATTTTTCTAGCAGATGCGATTGATAAAATTTTTAGGGTCCTGAATGGGGAATCCCCCGACAGTATCCCCCCCATTTGCCTTTGGGTTTTTTTCGCTATTTGTGGCCAAAAATTTTTTTTGGGTACCTGATGAAGTTTTAAATTTCCTTTTTTTTAAACCTTTCTGAGTAATTGAAATTTCTCTTTGGGGGGGAACTTCAAATTTTTTTTCGCACCCCCCACTGAAAGTTTTGGGTTTGATGTCTGCCTGGAGCTTTGCAGTGTCTGAAAGGGAAGACACTGTCATGCAGATTGGGGGTTCATCTGCAAAGGAAGACACGGTGCTGTGGGGCTGAACCCTTGTCATGTGGGAAATAAAAGGGAATGGAAAAACAAATGGGAGCAAAGTACTTCCCCCTTGTGGCAAGGCTTTTCCCCGAGCGTGGGAAACTTTATCTTTTTGACGACCCCTCTCTGTGTTTGTTAGTGAGGAAAAGTGAGGGAAAAATTTTAAAAAAAAGGAGTAAAAGGAGTATATGGTAAACTTTAGTCTACTGATTTTTAAAGGTTTGGGGTTTCCGTCTAGTTCCCCTATCCCCCCCCCCCTTTTCTACCACCTAAAAGGGAAACTTTGTGGGGCTCGGACCAAAGGGGTAATCACTTGGCTCACAGTTTCCCAGCACAACTTTTAAAGTAAATACCTCTGCCCTTTTTTCTAGGGGAAAAATTTTGGTTAAAAAAGTTTTCACTTCGACCAAAATTTAAACTTAGTCCTTTCATTCTTAAGTCCCTTTTTATGTTTTATTTAAATTTCACCCCGTCTTTTAGGTTTTTGCATTTAATTCTAAATAGTGATTTCTTAAGCAGGGGGTTTAACCCTTTGTCTCTTTTAGTTGGAATGACAGCTCGGGTCATCTCCCCAACCAAAAAAAAGTGGGGAGATGGATTAAATCCTGAGACTTCACTTTTTGATCACCAAACCGATTAATTTTTGGGCCCCCGGCAGGCAACTACCCCTATCTTTGCAGTGGTAAAGAACCTGTTTTTCCTTCATCGGGAAAAGGGGATTTTCAAGGCTATAGACTCTGTGAGGAACAGTCTTTGGGTTGTCACCAACACCAGGGGAACCCCCACATCATCAACAAGGCCAATTTCTACAAGAGGGGTGTAAACCCAAAAACCAACACCCCGTAAAAAATGTCAAAATTAGCGTTAAATTTAAAATGCCCATTTTTCCTTTTTCAAAATTTCTTTTTTCCCTTTTAAAGCGGTACACTTCATGTTTTCAAGGGTTTTATTTTTTGCATTCCCAAAATTAAAAAAGTTTTTATCTTTGTGAATTTTTTTCTTGTTCTATTCAAAATTTTTGGGTTGGGGAGGACCCAGCCTTGGTAATACTGTGTAATTTGTTACACGGCTGAATAAGTTTTCACAATGAGAAAAAAATATAAAGAATAAGGGAAAGAAAAATTTAAACATCACTTTTTTTTTTATAGAAACTCTTGTTGGCGAAAGGGAAAAATGGCAAGGGAAGGGGGGGGGGGGGAAAGAAAATTTTATCTCTACCACCATTCCCCCCAAACCTTTCTCCCACCATCACTCCCACTCTTTTCGCCCCCTCCACCCCCAAACCAAAAAACCCCCACCCAAAACCACTATACAACCACTACCACCCTCTAACACCATCACTAACACAAACCCCCTCTCCCAAAACCCATCATTACCACCCTCTACCACCCACTACCACCCCCTACCACCATCACTACCACCATCTACCACCATCACTCCCCACCCCTCCCACCATCAAAACCACCATCTGCCACCATCACAAACCACCCTCCCCAAACCATCTTTAAACCACCCTCTACCACCTCATTTACCCCAAAACCACCTTCACTATTCCCTCCCCAAACCCACCCACACCACCCTCTACCCCATCAAAACCACCCTTTTCCCCCATCACTACCCCCCTCTCAGATGAGAAACAAAGCTAGACTGATTCAGAAGGCATGGTTTGGTTTTTGAGTGGGCGCTGGCAGAAAACTTTTGGGTACATTTTGCCCCACGTCAACTCCCCCTATTCCCCTGATCATTTATACTTTTTATTAGTGTTTTAAATTTTATTTAGCATTCGTTTTTTGCATGTAAATCTATATTTAAGTTTGGGGGAAGGGGCCCCCTTTGAAGTAAACCTAGAGTCCTTAGGGAGGGGTTTCCCCCCTTTCAAACAATAACCTACTTCCCTTTTCCCCTCCCCCTGTTTTCCATTCATCAACAAAGCCTTAACAAAGGTAATGTCATGTTGAATGTTCATTTTTTTTTTTTTTTTGTGCATGTAAATCTATCCTTAAGGTAAAAAAAAATTTTTTGTTTATAAATTTGGGGTCGGGAAAGAATTAAAGGGGTTTCTTATTTATTATGGGGAAAATGGATTCGAAAATCGTTTAATTTTTGATAATAGTTAAACTTTCCCGGAGCAAAAAATTTAAATTTTAAAAACGAGGGGCCCTTTACTCAGATATGGGGAAAAAAAAAGAAATTAAAAATGTGTCCCGGGTATAACCCCCAAATTCTCACCAAACAATAGAGCAGGGAAAAAAAAGTAAAGGAACCCGTGAGTGAAAAAGTCAGAGGATCTCGGGGCCCTTTTAAGAAACCCCAGCAATGTATTTTCCCAACCACTTTGAAAAATGAAAGGAGGATAATGAGAACGTGGGAAAATTTTCCCTTTTTTGGTTTTATAATTTTTTTACCTAACAGTAAAAGAAAAATATTAAATATTATTTTTTAGTTAAAACAAGAGGAATTTTGGGGCACTTAGGTCACAAAAAAAAGTCCCCCCTTTGGTACCCACCACTGTCATATCCAAAGTTGCTCTGGACCTATTTAAATTAAAAAAAGAAATACACTACACCACGATGGGTGGTTTAAAAATATAAAAATTTTTTGGGGCTGTATATTAAAAATTTAAAAAATGGGGTTTCATATATACAAAAATTACAAACAAAAGGAAAATTTTTCTTAATATCAATCCCCAATTTTTACTGGGGGATTTAAAGTGTCATGTACAGGCCCTCCTTTTGCCTTTCATTTATGAAAATTTTTCTGGCCCAAAAATTAAACATAAATTAGACAAACTTTTTCTGAGGTTTCCCGGGGTTTTCCTTCCTGTCGCCTGATATCTCAAGTTTTTGCAGGGAAAGCACATCCCAAAAAATTTTGCCTCCTATTTGAGAGGTGCAACCTTTTTTTTTAACCCCGAGCACGAAAAAAATTTTTCCCATTACACTAACGTTTATTCCCAAATTTAAAACCAAGAGGGGAGTGTCTCCTTTTTTTTTGTTTTGATAACATAAAAATTTTTTTAAAAATAAAATATAGGGCCCTCTATTTTTTCCTATAAATTACCGTATTTCCCGGAAAAAAAAATACATTTTTTTTCCCCCAAGAAACCCTTTAAAAAATAGGGGTTTCCAAACCCCTGATGATATTCTTCAAATCACGTTTTGCCCCTAAAGGCGGAATATGCTGTACACTAACAGCCCCCCCCAAGGCGGTGATATTGAGGGCCAGGAGAGTGTACAAAGAACTTTCAAAAAGGCACACGTAAGGGGTGATAAGGTACCTAATCTATTGGGAACAGTTGAAAAGGGCCTTGATCTGTATTCCCTTTAAAAGGGAGGGGAAAGAGATACATGATTTTATACCTTGGAAAGGGCCCGGAGGGATTGGTACCAAACCCGCAGATGAAAAACCCCTCTATGAAAGCAAAAGACTCAGTAGGAGATGCAACAAATTCCCCCCAAAGAAAAGTAGGGGGACCCAAGAGTACACTGAGAGACAACACCAAATAAAGGCCCGGGGCCCAAGACGTTCCCAATTTTCCTCCCGCATATGTAAGGGGGATTACCAAAAAGCCACGGGCTGTCCCTTTAAGAAGGGGACTGGCAGGCCCCCTAAAGTCAGTACCTGACTTTAAATGGGGTGGGGGGTTTGAAATTAACCCTCATTTTGTTTGGGCAAAACCAGAGTAAAAGCCCGGTTGAAACAACTTGATCCACCTGAGGCCTGGTCTCGATGGGCCACGGGGGGATTGACCCCCAAAACTCTCTCCAAAGGGAAACATTTGGGGGAAAGATTTTTTGCAGTCTCCTGTTTCATAGCTAAGCATGTTTTGCAAATTTGCAATTTTCGTTGGGGGATGCTGCTTAGACGAGTCAGAAAGTCTTTTGTGTCTGGAAAAAAAACTTTATTTAAAATTGCTAAATTTTTTTTTTACAGCGTTGGGTTTGGGAAATTGGGCCCTTCCATTGGCATTGATTTCGAATGCCCCCCTTTTCAGTGCGCACTTTGTACTTTATAAATATCAAATTTCCCAGAAGGGGAATGGCACACAAAAATCCCCCCTCGCAGAAGCCATGAGGGGTTCCCCCCAGCTGCAAATGTTTTAATATCAGGGTAAAAAAATTAACCTGGTAAAGAAAATAAGGGTTTGCCTATCCCATCTAAATCTTTTGATTTTATAAAGTATTTGGTTAAATGTGTTGGGACCTGTTGGGGAACCGGGTTTTTAGCTTTTTTTTTTGGCCCCCCTTTTTTTATATGTTGTGAATTTTTTTTTTTTTTTAGTGAGGGGGTGTCCCTACTTCCATCTGCAGGAATTTTTGGGCCCCTGAAGCCCCCTACTGGCCCACTTGGGCCTTTGTGGCCTACTTTAAATACTTTCCTACTTTACCTTGCCTAAACAAATGTTTCCACATACAAAATTTTTAAAAATAAATTTTGTGTAAAATATGTGTTTAAAAATACATTGACTTGGCGAAAAAAAAAAACCCCCCCCCCCCCCAAAATTAGCAGCTAACAACCCCAAAACAATCAACAAACCCAGCAGCTTAAAAGTCAACACCTGACAGTTTTAAAATCAACAGCAGAGCAGCTAACATAGTCAACACCCGAGCAGCTAACACAATTCAACACCCGAGCACCTAGCCAGTCAACACCTGGGGAGCCCAACCCGAGTCAACACCCGACACTAACCACTGATAAAATTTGACCACGGGGCAAAATCCTTTGGGGATCCTTTTTTGAGGGAAACGTTTTTTCCCCCAAGTGGCTTTCATCATTCCCTACATAGGAAAACTTGAAAAGCGGAGGAGAATGAGGTAATCATCCCTAACCTTATCGATGTGTTCAGTCATCAAAAAGTCGGTTCCCCCAACCATTCATCTAAAAGCTAAACATCAACAGCGAGAGCTAAAATGGCAACACCTCACCCAAAAACCCCACAGTCCACACCGAGCGCTAACACCCACACAGTCAACACCCGAGAGCTACACAGTCAAAAAGCATAGCGCAACACAGCAACACCTGAGCAGTAACACAATCAATACCCGAGCACCAGCCCAAAACCCGGCCAACAGAGTCAACACCGAGCAGCTAACACAGTCAACATGGAGTAGCTAACACATCAACACCTGGCACCCAAAACCTCACACAGTCCACACCTGAGCACTAACACTTTACACAGTCAACACCTGACAGCTAAAACAGTCAACACCTGAGAGCAACACATCAAAACCTGGCAAACACATAAACACCTGACAGCTAACCAGTAAACACCTGAGCACTAAACAGTCAAACCT
The DNA here is from genome assembly GCF_026875155.1 of Cherax quadricarinatus. Classification (NCBI taxonomy): domain Eukaryota; kingdom Metazoa; phylum Arthropoda; class Malacostraca; order Decapoda; family Parastacidae; genus Cherax; species Cherax quadricarinatus. The sequence goes on along the minus strand of NC_069417.1, from coordinate 64,364,614 downwards.
GAGAAGCCCAACACAGTCAAACACCTGAGCAGCTAACCAGTCAACCTGGCAGAAACAGAGTCAACGCCTAAACACCTACACCCGACACGAGACACCTGAGCAGCTAAAACCTTAACAGTCAACACCTTTAACAGTAAAACCCCCACACAGTCAACACCCGAGCACCTAAAACAGTCAACACTGAGCAGCGAAACATGTCAAACCTGGGGCAGCTAACACAGTCACATTGACCCCTCACACCCTAACCCTGAGAGTAACACATCAACACCTGAGCGCTAACACAGTCAACAGCTGAGGCTAACAAAACCCCAAAAGTGGAGAGCTAAACAGTCAAAACCCAGAGCTAACACCTCAGCAGTCAACACCCCGAGCAGGGGAAAAAAGTCAACACTGAGGCTAAAACAGTAACACCCTTAGCGCAAAAACGTGAACACCTGAGCACTAACCAGGTAACACCTGAGCAGCTAAGACATCAAAGCGGGGCAGTAACACAGTCAACACCCGTAACCAGTTTTAAAAAAGGAGCAGCAAACACAGTCAACACCTGAGCGTTAACACAGTCAACACCTGAGCAGTAACACAGTAAAAAAAGGGAGCTCTAAGACAGGTCAACAAGGTAGCTAACACAGTCAAAACCGGAGCAGCTAACAATCAACACCTGGGCACCTAACCAGTCAAACTTTAGAGCTAACACGTCACACCCGAGCAGCCAAACAGTCAACAATGAAAGCTAAAACAATCAACACTGAAGCTAAACGTAACACCTGAGCAGACTAACAGTCAACAATTGGAAGCTAACACAGTCAACAACTGAGCAGCAAAACCCTTTAACACCTGAGCAGCTAAAAAATCCACATGAGCACTAAAACCCGTCAACACCTGAGCACCTAAAACTGACACAGAAAAAATGACAGTAACAACCCTTTCAAGTCAATATCGAACAGTAACACGTCACACAGTCAACCCCCTGAGCATTAAAACAGTGAAACCTGAGCAGCTAACACAGTAACTTTGAGCACTACACAGTCAAAACTGAGCGCTACAACAAACGAACCCGAAGGGTAACACAGGGAATCTGAGCAGCTAAGACAGTCAACCCTGAGCGAACACAGTCAACAGCTGAGCAGGAAAAAAAAGTCAACTGCTGATCCTTACACAGTCAATGCTTAACAGTCAACACCTGAGACCTAACACCTAAAGAGTCAACACCCGAGAAGCTAACGCAGTCAACACCTGAGCAGCTAAGCATCAACACCTGAGCAGATAACACAGTAACCCCTGAGCAGCTAACCAGTCAACACCTAGACAAAACGTCAACACCCAAGCAGTTTTAAAACCAGTCAACAAAGAGCAGCTTTAAAACAGTCAAAAATGAGTGCTAAAAACCCACACAGGGGCAATCTGATCAGTTAACACTCAACACCTGGCAGCTAACACAGTCAAAACCTGAGCACTAACACAGTCAACACCTAAGCCCTAACACCTGCACAGCAAAAAAATGAGCAGTATCACCTAACACAGTCAAACCGGCGCTAAGCAATAACATAGCAGATAAACCAGTCAAAAACTGAGCAGGTACAAAGTCAACAGCGGAGCAGTTTAAAACAGTCAACCCTGGAGCTAACACAGTCAACACCTGGAGGGTAACCCAAACCAGAAATTAACATAGTCAACACCTGAGCAGAACACCCACACAGTCAACACCTGAGCTCTAAACAGTCAACACCCGAGCAGCTAAACATCAAAAAGTCAACACTTTACGCTAACACGCAACACCCGAAGCTAACACCTCCAAAAAGTAACCAGGCAGCAAAACCCACAATGTCAACCCGAGCTAACCCTCACAGCCAACACCTGAGCAGATAAAAACAGTAATACTTGAGATCTAACATAGTCAACACCTGGACCTATCCTGTCAACACCCCGAGCACCTAAAACAGCCAAACCCTGAGCAGCTAACATAGTAAAAATCTGAGCACCCCAAAAAAGTAACCTGAGCAGCTAACACAGTCAACAACCCGAGTAGCAAAAAAAAGTCAAACCGCAGCTAAATATAAACACCCAGCACCTAAAACAGTAAAAACCCGAGCAGCTAAACGTAACAATGAGTAGTAACACAGTCAACACCGGAGAGTAACCAGTCAACACATGAGAACTAACACAATCAAAAGCTGAGCAGTAACACAGTCAACACCTGAGCAGCAACCAGTAACACTTGAGAGCTAACACCGTAAAATTTAGCACTAACACGTCAAAACCTGAGCACAAAAACCCAAAAGACAAAAAATTTTAGCAGCAACACCCCAAACAGTCAACATTGAACAGTAAAACCACCACAGTAACACCCGAACAGCTAACACAGTCAACACCTGGAGCTAAACAAACAACAAAAACAGCTAAACAGTCAGATCTGAGCAGCTAACAGAGTCAAAAAACCCGAGCAGCTAACACGTCAACACCTGGCAGCTAGCCAGTCAAATGTGAGCAGCTAACACCTGATGCAGTCAACACCTGAGCAGGTAACACATCAACACCTGGCAGTAACACAGTCAACACCTTAGCAGCAAAAAGAGTGAAACCCCGGGGAGCTATCAAGGCAACACCCCAGCAGCTAACACAGTCAAAACCTGAGCAGCCAACAACCGTCAACACCTTTAGGAGCTAAAACAGTCAACAACCCGGGGCAGCTAAAAAGCAACACCGAGAGCAAAACATCAACACCCGAGCAGCAACAAAAATCAAAACGAGCAGTAACACAGGTAACAAAGAGTAGCAACACAGTCAACACCGGGGGCAGCTAACAAGTAAACAACGGGCACCTAACACAGTCAAAAACCTGAACGCTAAACACAGTCAACACCTGAGCAGCTAAAAACATCAAACCTTAGAGTAACACAGTTCAACCTTAAGAAGCTAACCAGTCAACACCTGAGAGTAACACAGTCAACACCTGAGCGTTAAAAACAGTCAACACAAGAACGCTAACCAAAATCAACCCGAGCACCTAAACCTGACACAGACAACATATGAGCGCAACACCAACACAATCAACTCTGAACGCAAACTCGTCCACAGTCAAAACCCGAGAGCTAAAACATTTAACACCTGAGAACTAACACGTCAACACCTGAATAACAAAAGTCAGCAAAAGCAGCTAACCAAACAAAAAACCCTGAGCAGGAAAACACAGTCAGATCTGAGCAGCTGACACAGTCAACACCTGAGCAAAAAAACACGTCAACACCTGAGCACCAAAATGCAACACCCGAGCAGCTAGCAAGTCAACACCCGACACCTAAAATTTTACAGTCAAACCCCGAGAAACTAAAGCGTCAACACCTGAGCAGCTAATGCAGTCAAAACCTGACAGAAACCATAAACCCTGAGCAGCTAACACAGTCAATCCCATATTTAACACAGTAACAGAGAGCAGTAACACAGCAACATCTGGTGCAAAACCCCACACAGTCAAAACCCGCAGCTAACCAGTCAACACCTGAGCAGCTAACACAGTCAAACCTAGCCCTAACACCTGACAAGAAACACTGGCAGCTATCACCTCACACAGCAACACCTGAGCACTAATGCAATCAACACCCCAAAATAACCCATCAAACACCACAAACACTAGTCACAGGGCGGGCAGTTAAACACAGTCAACACCGGGGCACAAAAAATTCAACCCTGAGCAGCTAAACAGTCAACAGCAGAGCACAAAATACAGTCAACAACTGAGCAATTAACACAGTCAACCTGAGAAACTAACACCTCACACGTCAACACCTGAGCGCTAACACAGTCAACACCCCGAGAGCTAACACCTCCAAAGTCAACACTTGAGCAGCTACACGGGCAACACATGAGCAGCTAAAAACCCACACCAGTCAACACCTGAGCTAAAAAGCCAAAACCGAGCATAACATAGCGCCCTTGCACCCGTCCAAAAGTCAAAAACCCGAGCGCCTAACACAGTCAACACCTGAGCAGCTAACAAATCAAAAACCTGAGCACCTAAAACAGTCAACACCTGACAGTAACACAG
>NC_069417.1:64303119-64360072 GCF_026875155.1 Cherax quadricarinatus | reverse complement strand
CCCCCCCCAGCAAAAGTAAAGCCCTAAGCCCCCACCCTCCCCCTCCAATAATCCAAAAACACCCCCAAACCAAAAGCCCTTACATTTCCAATAAACAAAAAACACCACATGGAACCCACCATTCTCTCTCCACAAACACCTAAGCTATCACTCACCTAACCCATCTGCCTCCCCCCCCTGTTGCGGCCAATGTCCCCCATAAATCTGGAAAAACCACTTCCCCCCTTGCTCCTTTTCCCTTACCCACCCCCATAAAACCCCCAATTTATTGGGGAAACCCCCCACCCCCTCATCCCAAGACTCCCATATATTCCCTTACCCCCCCCTCCCTATTGAAAAATTTCCCCACTCTCGCCCTAAACTATTCCTTCCCAACAATCCAAAACACCCCTCCCACCCCTTTCATTTCCAAAAAAACAAGTCCCCCTTTCATTTCCCACCGCCACCCCAAAACCCCCCCCCCCCCCCTGTTAGAATTTCCCCATTGGGCGTATATTCCTCTCACCCTGGGCCCAAGCCAAAACCCAATCCCCCCTGAAACCCCACCCCATGTCTTAATACTCACTCCCACCACCCCCTCCAATGAACCCCATATAAAAAACCTAAATTTGCCCCCCCTTAGGTCCCCCCATCCCCCAACCTAAGGATACCCCCCCCCGTCCCCAAACCTTAGGAAATTACCTGGAATTCCCTCACACCCCTTTTGGGTGCCAACAAACCCCAATCCCCCCTGGCCCGGGCCAACTTAGCCCAACCACGCCCTTCCCAAAAAACTTGCCCCCCCTGAATTTCTTTCTACTTTCCTTCTCCCCGATCCCCCTACTGTTACCAAATTCCCACAAACTTATGTCAACTAACCATCCAAACCCCTGACCCAATCTCCCGCCTACCCAGGTGCCCACCTCTAACAAACATGACTTGCTTTTGTTTCCCCCTCATTCCTGTTACGGCCCCAAACTTCTCGATGACTCAAACCCCACCCTTGAAAAATCCCCCCTTCACTAAGTAAGATCGTCTATCATCAACGAAACCCACAACCCCCCCGTCATTCCCCCTCAACCCCCTTCCCCACACAACTCTGGGTTTCTACAAGCTCATAAAATGGGTTCGGGAACGCAAGCAAATAATAGCTGTGAAAGGGGCAACCCTGCCGCAAACCCCTCTCCATACTAATCCCAGAACCCAACCTACCGCCCACCTGCACATGCATGATCGCCCCCGCATACAATGCATCCACCCACCCCTACCACCCTGGCACCAAAACCCAAATAAACAAAAACCCTCTCACGCAAAAACACCCTGTCCACACAATCATACGCATTCTCCCAATCAACCCCTAGAACCCCCCCCCCTCCACAGCCCTCTAAGAAATCCCTTATGCGCCCGTGTCCATCCCGCTTACTCCCCCGGGAAAACCCCCAAACTGACCTCTGTGTAAAAGCGCTCCGAGGACTCCTTTCCCTTCTATTCCCTAGAATCTTTGCGAATACCTTATAGTCTGCGCACATTAAGGAAATTGCCCGGAAAGCACTCAGTGCCCCCGCCCCTTCCTTCTTGGTACTAATACTACTATGCCTGTACGTTGTGACTCGCCCATTCTCTTTCCATCTAGCATATTTTTCAAAACCCCAACTAAACAATGCCTCATGCATCCCCAATGAGCCCTATAAAAGTCAATTGGCAAACCCGTCAATGCCTGGCCTTACCCCGTGGGCATGCTGAAGACGCATCTGCCACCTCAGCCTCACTAATCTCAGCCTCCAACCCACCCTATCCTTTTCTCCTATACCTTATGAACCCCCCTACCGAAAGACCCTGCCTGGCACCCCGCCTCCCACCCCCCTCTCTCCATTTTCTCCTGAGCCATTCACCTGCATAAATGCTCATACTCTCAGTGGAGATGAGAACCTCACCTTTCCCGGGGTAACCCCCCACTCCCGCACTAGTCTCTACTGCAATAACGTGGTCACTCTCCCTACGCTCCCTAAACTTTGCGCAGCACATACCCAGTCGGTATTATCCCCCCACAACACCATCATCCAACCCTGAACAAAAACGATCGCGTCAAAACGTTCATTATGAATCTCCTCAATCCAAACCTCAAAGCAGTGCTATATCTTCCCCCCCCCCACCCCCCCTCCCGTAACAGCCTGCAACTGTCCCTCCAAATAATTCTGCAAACCATATCTCCATCTCGCTTCCTCACGGCCCTTGAACTCTATAAAAATTTTTCGCGATCCCAGGTTTCACCCGCAACTCCCACCATCTACAAGCTCCATAGCCGATCCCTATCCCCCCAAAATCCATTCCACCACTCATCAAACCCCTTCCCCCGAGCAGCCCCCAACATTCAACTTCCAATAGCCGGGGTAAATCTGCATGGCACCTTCCCACGACAGATCCACTATCACTGCCCTATGGTCCAAAAAACCCACATCAAAAGTCTGCACCCTCCCGACCTCCAAACCCTTCATGACGTAAATCCTTCTAATCTTGCAGCATACCCCTTGCGAATGAACTTGTGCTCCACCATATAACCTCCTCCCCCTGCAACATCTACGACACCCACGTCCCTCAACACATCCCTCAGAACACGTAATACACAAACCCGCCCCCCTCGGTTCAACATCCTGGCCCCGAATTACACAATTCCAATCCCCACCAATAATCGTGATGGCAGGCAATCCCCGCAGATGGTACAATAAGTCTTCCCTCACAAAATCCGCTTTTACCCCGTGTATTGCTCGACGCCGCACATACACTCCTATGAACATACCCTTCTATCACCCCCCGCCTCCTCCCAACCCTGACACGCAAGGGGCTGGTCTCCTTAATCGCTATCGCCACCCCCCCTTTCAACTGCCAAGCACAACTAAGTACAACTTATACCCATGCAACAACAACTCACTACCAATCTTATGATTGTGTTTCCTGCAAGAAACACACATCCACCTGGAACCTACGTAAGAACCATACTAACCACACAGTTTTGATCTCAGCCTTGAGAAACCCTTCACATTTAGAGTGACACACCTGAAATTTATAAGAACGGCGGCTTTCCCTCTAAAACCCCTGTGGCTTGCCTACCATCCCTTTTCCCCGTGCGTCGACCCGACGCTCACCAGACTTTCCCCTGGCTCCCTCCCCACCTTTTCCCCTTTCACTACAGAAATCAGGATCCACTAGATCCTTTTGGGGCCAGCAACTCCTCATCTTTTGCCCCAAACTTTTTGCCCAGCCTCTGCCCCAGCGTGAGTACCCACCTCGGGCCCCAACCGTGCCAGCAGGCCTTTTCTAGAACCACTACCCACACAAAATGTCTTCATCCGACAACTGCCCTGATGGACCTCCACCTCCACCACTTGCTCTAAGCGAGTTCCACACAATGTTTTTACCACAGACTGCCCGATCCTCCCTCACATCAGCCTTGGCAGCACTTAAGGGAGGTCCCCGACCCTCCCAAAAAACCTCTCAACAGTCCTCCAGTAAATCTTTCCGAGGACCATCTTTTCCTTCCTGATGGAGCCCCCCGACGGTCCTGTCTGCTCCCCCGAGCCTACCGGGGTGTAACACAGGTACCCGACCGTCGGTAACTTCCCGATCAACCTCTTCACTCCAACGACCACTCGTCCCTGCTTCCTCCTCTCTCCCCAAATCAGGCTCAACTCACAAGGCCGCTGCTCCACTGCCAACGTACCAGGAGCCCTGGTAGGCTGCCTTTCCCAGGGCACTGTGCTGCCATATGTCGTAGGAGCTACATAATCGACAGGTCCTTCTCTGGCCAGCATAGATGTAAAAAAGACCTGCGTCCTGGAATCCAATAGCATGACGTAGGACGGTATAGGCCTAGCCAACGTCATTTTGAGGGGAAAGAACCCCCAGGCTGTCCCTCATAGGCCCCCTCTTTCATACTCCCCCTCTAGCCGAATGAACTTTAAACCCTAACTGTTTAAGACCTCCTGCATACTATACGCAGTCGCCTCGAAAGGGACGTTTTCTCACCTTCACCCACGTATAGTACCTAGATACGTCGTGCAAGACGACGTCCACTGCCGAATTCACAGTCACCTTCCCTCTCCTGGTACTTGTCAACAAGTCTGTCTAGACGCCGGTAAAGATTCAGTTTTCAAAGGAATACTCTGGTCATCCCATTTAAGGCTAACACCATATACTTCATTGTTGGGGACACCATAGACGTCTCTGATGATAGCCGGGTAGCAATGTAAATTTATCGTTTCTCCAGTGAGCGTGCCAGTACCAGCTGTATACAAACAGTGTTGATCCGCTGACCCACTCGATACGCCCCTTTTGCCTTCCAGTTGCTAAAGGGGCACCACCAGAGGGCAGGTGTATCTACTAGGCGTGCGTCCTCTCCTCCCCCGGAGGTCGAGAGGATTACCCCTTTACACACTTCCCTCCCACCTTAAATTCACATCCGGCTTCACCAATTAACTTATAACTCCTTTCCATTCTGGTAGACCTGAAAGGTTTAATCAATGGTTTTATCCTTGATTAAACCTTCTAGGATTAGGAATAATATTAGGAGAGAAGTAAATAACGAAAATGAAATGTTACAGGAAAGCATTAAGATGCCTGAGTAGATCTATAACCCACTATGAAAGATTAACGTAGATAAGTATGTAAAATAAAAAAGGGCACAAGTGCAAACTAATGTGACATTTTATTGTGGCAACGTTTCGCTCTCCAGGAGCTTTATCAAGCCATTACAAACAATAACATGACACAGAGGGGATATAAAGGGTCAGAGTGAGGTGCAATATTATTTAGGTACCACATCGATGTTCACTAGTGGTGGTAGTAGTAGTAGTATTAGTAGTAGTAGTAGTAGTAGTAGAGTAGTGACAAAAATAATACAATATGGTAGAGCAATTAATTCGTACATGAGTAAAAGGATATAAAAGCTATTACTTGGGTAACATAAAAATAGGTTGGACAAAAAATAGACTGGAAAGAGGCAGGTAGTTTCAGTGTTCACTCTCTGTAATGTGCTTTGTGTAGTATAACAGAGAGACTATGTGATGGCAGGGTTTACTGTTTTCAGGAGGATTCTTGCTAAGACTTCGGAGATGGTGAAGCTGCCGTTGTTTTGTTTAATTGTATTCGAAACAGCGATCAGTGCTGATTCGAGGCACTTGCGTCTGTGGAAATTAGTTTCTTCGATCACTAATTGGGCGTCTCTGAATTTCATGAGATGATTGGGGGAATTTTCGGTGTTGTACACAGGCGTACAGTTATTACGTGGACGATGTCCTCGTAATAACTCCCAAACGTTTTGATGTACGGGAAACTTCAGGCAAGGCTCAACGCAGTTGAACCAGCTATCCAGTTTACACTAGAAGAAGATCAAATGACAAGCTACCTTTCCTCGACGTCCTCATTCACAAAGTAGACAACAACCTAAGATTTCAAGTTTATCGGAAACCCACCAATAAAAATGATCTTACACACTTCTATTCCAGTCAAGATACCAAGACCATTATTATTATTATTATAATCAAAAAGAAGCGCTAAGCCACAAGGGGTAATGGTCTGCAGGGTAGGAAGGAAGTGAGGGTATTGGATGGCAGAAGGGAGGAGGGATGATCAGCAGGTTACAGAAAACAGCGGGGCAGGGGATAGTACAGGGGTAGAGGGTAGCAAGAGATTGAAGTAGAAAGGGCTGAAGTTATCAGAATTTGTGAAGTAAGTTTAGTTGTTGTCAAAAAGTCAATGAGAGAGTCCGGGTGAAAGGTGGGTCCATCAGCGAGAAGGGAAGGTAAAGAGAGAGCAGCGGGGCGAAGACGACGACAGAGGTAAATTCTGCGTGCTCGTTGATAAAGTGGGCAGTCCAACAGAATGTGGCTGACTGATAATGGAGCTTGGCAATTCTCACAGAGAGGAGCAAGACGCTCTCCATGAGATATCCATGAGTAAGACGAGTATGGCCAATGCGAAGACGGGAGAGAGTAGTCTCCCAACCTCGACACTGGTGATAAGAAGACGGCCAGTAACCTATACTCGGTTTAATAGATTGAAGTTTGTTGCCGAGCATAGTAGACCAACGTTTGTTGCCAACGGGTGTGAAGGTGGGAAGATATTGCAGCAAAATAGTCCGTAAATGGAATACATCTGTAAGAAACTGGTAGGTCATGTACTGCTGACCGCGCAGCAGTGTCTGCCTGTTCATTGCCCTGTACGTCAACATGACCAGGGACCCAACAAAAAACAATATCTTTATGCTTGGTAAAGATGTGGCGTAGCCAAAGTTGGATACGAAGGACTAGGGGTGAGGTGTATCAAATTTTTGTATAGCCTGTAAAGCACTAAGGGAGTCTGAGACAACCACAAATGATGATACAGGCATAGATGCAATACGGATAAGTGCTGTAAGGATGGCATATAATTCAGCAGTAAAAATACTAGCCGTAAAAATACTAGCCGAAGATAGCAAATGCCCTTGTACGACGCTGTCCGGAAACACTGCTGTGAATCCTACGCCGTCAGAAGACTTAGAGCCATCTGTGTACACAGCAATGGCATGAGAATGAGAGTGAAAGTGGTCAAGAAAAAGAGAGCGGGAAGCGACCGTAGACAGTTGGGCTTTCGAGCAAGGGAGGGAGAAAGAACAGACTCGAACAGCTGGAACTTCCCAGGGGGGTAGGGAAAAGTGAGATACTACATGTACATAGAAAGGTGGAAGTTGAAGAGAAGACAAGAGCGAATGAAGGCGAAGAGAGAAGGGACGGAGTAAACAGGGGCGGCGAACAAATAAAGAATGTCTACTAATATCAGTGACCATTCTATAAATGGAAGGATTGCGGAGATCATGAGAGCGTACATAGTAGCACAGGCAATGGGCATCATGGTGATCGGATAAGGATGGAACGTTCGCTTCTGCATAGAGGCTCTCGACAGGGGAAGAGCGAAAAGCACCAAGGCATAAACGTAATCCTTGGTGATGAATGGGTTAAGGCTAGAGAGAGTAGCAGGAGATGCCGCTGAATAGATCTGGTCACCATAATCAAGTTTCGATAAAATAAGGGTGGAATGTAGGCGAAGGAGGGTTCGACGATCAGCTCCCCATGAAAGATGAGCAAGGGTTTTAAGAAGGTTCAGCCGGCTGTGACAAGTTACCTTCAGAGAGGTAATGTGAGGTTTCCAGGATAACCTACGATCAAAGAGGAGGCCCAGAAACTTGACTGTATCACGTTCAGGGATACAGGAGCCATAGAGGTACAAAGGATGATCGGAGATGACAGAGCGTCTAGTGAAAGTAATTTGGTAGGTTTTAGTGCTGGAAAATTTAAACCCATGTGTGGTGGCCCAATTGGAAACACGGTCGACTGCATGTTGGAGAGAAACTGTAATGAGGTGACAGTCAGCGCCTGCACAGGCAATAGCGAAGTCATCAACATAGAGTGATGACCAAATATTTGATGGAAGACTAGAGGCCAAATCATTAATAGCAAGGAGAAAAAGTGTTGTGCTCAGAACACATCCTTGGGGGACACCTTCAGCTTGGATAAAGTCCGGGGAGAGCACTTTATTAACCCGAACACGGAAATGCCTGTCAGTTAAAAAGTTCTAAAGGAAGGATGGTAGATTGCCTCGAAGGCCTAAGGAGTGGGCTTGGGCTAAAATATTATACCTCCAAGTTGTGTCATATGCATTCTCAAGGTCAAAAAATATAGCAATAACTGAGTGGTTATTCGCAAAGGCATTACGAACATACGTATCCAAGTGTAGTAAGAGGTCTATGGTAGAACGTCCCTTACGAAAGCCATATTGACGAGTGGAGAGACTATTGTGTGTCTCTAAATACCACACTAAACGTCTATTTACTAGGCGTTCCATTACTTTGCAAACTGCACTGGTAAGAGCAATGGGACGATAGTGGGAGGTTTCATGTCCCGTAGTGCCTGGTTTGCAGAAAGGGAGAACAATGGCGGATTTCCACAGCTGTGGAAGAACTCCTTGTGACCAAATAAGATTGTAAAGGCGTAATAGGACTGCAAGGGCTGACTGATGTAAATGTTGTAGCATACGAATATGAATGTCGTCGGGCCCAGCTGCCGATGATCGACAAGCTGAGAGTGTTGCCTCCAGTTCTTGAAGTGTAAAAGGCACATTATACTGTTCTTCTCTGAGAGAAGAAATGTCCAAGGGTGCTAACTCTCTGGCAGACTTTGAGGAAAGAAATGAGGGGCATAGATGGAGTCCCTGAGAAATACGGACCAGATGATTGCCAATTTCATTGGCAACATCTAGTGGGTTTGCTATATCAACACCAGCAACCCGCAGAACAAGAGCCGGGTCAGGAGAATATTTACCACTCAGTTTTCGTACTTTTTTCCAGACTGCACTCATAGAGGAAGCAGAGGTGATGGTGGAGACATAATCTCGCCAGCAAGTGCGTTTAGCATCACGGATGACACGGCGAGCGATCGCACGCTTCTGTTTAAAAAAAGGAGTCTCTCTGTGGTTCTATTGTACCGGTAACTGCCCCATGCAGCGCGTTTCAAACGTACTGCACGAGCACAAGCAGGAGACCACCAAGGCACGCATTTCTGAGAATGCCTGCCCGAAGTTTGGGGTATAGAATGAGAAGCTGCGGTGAAAATGGAGGACGAGAAGAGGTGTAAAAGCTCATCGATGGAGGACGAAGAAGGAACCTCTTTAAAAACAGTTAGGTGTGAGTAAAGGTTCCAATTTGCCCGATTAAATTGCCAGCATGGGGTGCGAAGAGGTGGTGAATGTGAAGGGGAAGTAAGAATGATTGGGAAATGATCACTGTCATGTAAGTCCGGGAGAACAGACCAAGTGAAGTCTAATGCGGCAGAGGAAGAGCAGACTGAGAGATCGATGCAAGAGAGAGTATGAGTCCGAGGATCAAAATGGGTGTGAGTACCTGTATTTAAAACATGGAGGGGGTGGGTGGCAAGAAAAGCCTCTAACTGAATTCCACGGGAATCACAGTGAGACCCCCCCCCAGAGGAAATGGTGGGCATTAAAATCACCAAGTAACAGAATCGGTGGCGGTAATGACGAAACAAGGAAGGCAATATCCGGAATAGATAATGCCCGAGAAGGAGAGAGACATAAAGAACAGAGCGTATACCACCTATGTAAGTGGATACGGGCTGCTGTGTAATGCAGCGAAGTATGAACAAATAGCTGATGGTACGGAATATCAGTGCGTAGAAGAAGGGCACTTTCATTGAAGGTCCCATCAGGAAAAGGATCTGAAGAATACAATAAATTATAGCCTGAGATGTGAGAAATAACAGCAGAGTGTAATTTTGGTTCCTGTAAGCAAACACCAACAGGGGCAAACTGGGAGAGTAACATCTGAAGCTCACCCCGATTACCCCTGAGGCCGCATATATTCCACTGTAAATAGGCCATGATTGGCAAGGATAAAGATACTTGAAATCCGCAGGTAAAGGTTCCTACGGACTAGAGGGGTTAGAAAAGTCCACATGCGGAGGCAGTGGAAAACGTTTAAGCAGCAAAGGAATGGTGCGCTGTGAAGAAAGGAGTTGCGCAGATGGAGCAGAGGAGAGAGAAAGAGCGGAAGGTGGATCAGTGTCCATTGATGGTTTGGTCTCTGCAATATATTCAGAGATTGCGTCAAGTGTTTTGGAATTCAGAGACGTCGTATGGGAGACAATATTGGAAATGGTAGGGAGAGGATGAGTAAAGATTGGAACTGTATAGGACTGTACCAAGGTAGGGGGGGGCGAAAGGGTGGAGGGAACTGGAGAAGCATGGCATGGGACAGAAGAGGCAGGAACCTGGGAGGTGGCAGAAGAGGAAGAAACTTGGGAGGGAACAGGGGAGGAAGGTACAGTACGAGGAGGAGGGTGAACCTCTACACTTGTAACTGAGCCAGTGAGAGGGGAAGAACCAGGGACAGAGACAGGGAGGGTAAAATGAGGAGGTGGAAGATGGGTAGGAGGTGTTAACGGACCTTTTTTTGACTTTTGAGAAGTAGAGGGACGATTGGGATGAGGTTGTTTACGAGTCTGGGTCGATACTGATGCTTGTGAGAGAGAACTCGAAGAAGCGAGATTAGACTGAGGCGTTGAAGTAGGGATGTCTGAGCGAGGACAGCAAAAGGATTAGATACAGGAGTGACTATGGGAGAGGTAACCACAGAGGTGGGTGTAGAAGATGGGATACCAGAAGTGGGGGGACGTTTTAAAACCCGGGGGAAAAAGAAACACGTGGAGTCTCCTTGGAGGCAGAGATGGAAACTGCCATGGCATAAGGGAGACCTTCTGTCTCTTTGAGGTAACGGTTTCCCCGCTCATTTAAATAGACTTGACAACGGGGGAGAGTACAAAGGGTGAGCCTCATGACAGTTAAGGCAGAGGGAGATCGATTGCAAGACGTATTAGAATGGTCATCGGCACCACAGACGGGGCATTCGGCGTTTAGATTGCAATATTTCGCTGGATGGCCAATCGCCAGCAATTTCTACACTGTTGGTGTAAGGATCCCTTTCGAACTTGTAACTGATGTCCTGCAAATTAAACTGAGGATGGGAGTTCTCGGCTGTCAAAAGTTAAAGGGCCCACATTGCTAGGGTATCGTCCCCGCCTGTGGGCAGGAAGAACGTAAGTGTCTACCTTGAGGATTGGGAGATCTTGGAGTTCCAGCTGTTCAAGAATGTCAGTGCCACATGTCTGGAAATTTTGTTGAACTATGGTATGGGGCAGAATGACGGTACCACTACAAGAATTGAGGGAATGACGTTTTTCAAGAGTGACAGGAACAGTATCGATATGGGAAAGACGAGAGAGCTCATGAGCCTGGGTAGCATTCTGTACGGTAATGATGCGCGTACCGCTCTTAAGAGCATGAAAAGAAATATCTTTACCAACATGGCTTAGGAGTGCCTTGCCAATACTATGGTCAGAAAGATAGGCAGTAGAGGAAGTCGGTCGTAAAGTGAAGAATTTAGTCCATTGCGCAGTCTGAAACTGAGCGTGGAAAGGTAGTGAAGGGCGTGTCGATCGTTTTGAGAAGAAGAGAAGGTGGGAAGTTTCATCAGCAGGTAATTGTCGTTGGCATTTGGCGTGGGGGCCAGAGTTGGTCCGACGTGGAATGGGTCGGCGATTTGAAAACTGCCGCACCGTTAGAGGGAGAGGCCGGAAGCATAGGGCAGAGGAGAGCGAAGGTCCGATAAATCGAAGGGGTCAGTCGAGGCTCAGTACCTGAAGCGGGTGAGGAAACAGCACCGGCAATAGGTACAGAGGCATGAGGAGTGTCTGAAGAGTGGTCCAAAGACGAGGCGGGGTCAGAACGGGGTGCGGTATCAAGAAGGGGCCCGGGGGTAGTAGGTTCATGGAGTAGGGCTGCCATGGTTAGGTTACTTCTTTCTTTTTGTTTTTAAGAAAAAAAAAAAGAAATAAGAAAAGAAAAGAAAAATAAAAAAAAGGATAAAAAAAAGGGGGGACCGGGGAGGGATAGTTCCTAGGAGGAATGAAAGGGCCAGAAATCTCCCTCCGCGCCCAAGAGGACCTTAGCACTGCAAGTAGCGCAGATGCAGCATGGAACCAATGCCATAACCTTCCCGTCATGCTAGTAAACTAACAATCCGGGATAGAAACCTCACATCTGCCGAGCTACCTCGGTGGACAAAAGAGAGGGCGGCCGGATATCCGCCACAAAGCATACCTCCTTCGGCCACCACCCCCGGAATCCGAAAGGTGGCTTCCAGAGATACACCCGTCGCCCGAAAGACACCCAAAGCTACTCCGGGATACCGGAGAGGGATCGGGACATCCCCAGGCAATCCAGATTCCACGGCAAACTACGCCACCGCCAAGAACCTCAACGGAATGGGATAGACACCGGTATCCTTTCCCCTACCTAGGAACTAGCGCACCTGTGGGAGAAATCCCAAAGGCCAAAAAGAGGAAGGGCAAAAGGGAGGGGTGGGGATTAGGAGGAGGAAAGGAAAAAGAGGAGGATGGGGAGGATGGGATAGGGGAGGGGAGATTGGGGGGTAATTAGGTTCGGTCTGAGGAAGAAGACCGACAGGTCTAATTCCTCAGACCAAGAGCCTCTTCACCACGCCAAGGAGCCCCCTTTGAAGAGGATACCAAGACCAAAAGAGGCATCATCATCGGGTTTTTCCTAAGAGCATACCGAATTTGTAGTTTACCTGGAGTTTACCTGGAGAGAGTTTCGGGGGTCAACGCCCCCGCGGCCCGGTCTGTGACCAGGCCTCCTGGTGGATCAGCGCCTGATCAACCAGGCTGTTGCTGCTGGCTGCACGCAAACCAACGTATGAGCCACAGCCCGGCTGATCAGGAACTGACTTTAGGTGCTTGTCCAGTGCCAGCTTGAAGACTGCCAGGGGTCTGTTGGTAATCCCCCTTATGTGTGCTGGGAGGCAGTTGAACAGTCTCGGGCCCCTGACACTTATTGTATGGTCTCTTAACGTGCTAGTGACACCCCTGCTTTTCATTGGGGGGATGGTGCATCGTCTGCCAAGTCTTTTGCTTTCGTAGTGAGTGATTTTCGTGTGCAAGTTCGGTACTAGTCCCTCTAGGATTTTCCAGGTGTATATAATCATGTATCTCTCCCTCCTGCGTTCCAGGGAATACAGGTTTAGAAACCTCAAGCGCTCCCAGTAATTGAGGTGTTTTATCTCCGTTATGCGCGCCGTGAAAGTTCTCTGTACATTTTCTAGGTCGGCAATTTCACCTGCCTTGAAAGGTGCTGTTAGAGTGCAGCAATATTCCAGCCTAGATAGAACAAGTGACCTGAAGAGTGTCATCATGGGCTTGGCCTCCCTAGTTTTGAAGGTTTTTTGACGAGGAATGTACATACATTCACCAAACATTCACTGAGTTACATTTTCCTTCTTTTTTCATCAAAGACTGCAAGAAAAGAGCTCTTCAGATCATTAATTCTCCACGCATCAACACCACTCCAAAAAAGTTATAATTCTTCCCAACAGCCTGGTTGCACTAAACGTCTCAAAAGTACTTTCACAAGCTAACACCAGAGTCGCCATCGCTTCTAGCACTTCAATAAAGGATCTAACCAGGACAAAATCCAAGCACCACGAACCAGTCAATGCAGGAGTTTACACTATACCCTGTGGAGGCTGTGACAAGATCTACGTAGGTGAAACAGCAAGAACCCTCGAGACCCACCTCAATGAACACATTTGCGCATGTAGGAACGATAACTTGTACAACGCCTGTGTACAACACCGAAATTCCACCATCATCTCATGAAATTCAGAGACGCCCAATTAGTGATCAAAGAAACTAATTTCCACAGACGCAAGTGCCTCGAATCAGCTCTGATCGCTGTTTCGAATACAATTAAACAGAAACAATGGCAGCTTCACCATCTCCGAAGTCTTAGCAAGAATCCTCCTGAAAACAGTAAACCGCCACAAATAATCTCTCCTTTTTTATACTACACAAAGCCATACAGAGAGTAAACTGAACTACCTCCCCTTTTCCAGTCTATTTTGTCAATCTATTTTTATTTTACCAAGTAATAGCTTTTATACCTTTTACTCATGTAGAATTAATTCTTACCATATTTTTTATTTTTTCACTACCCCACTACTAACTTCTACTACTACACTACACACACTAACTACTACTACCAAACCATATGAACCGAATGGACCTCATAATATTGCACCTCACTCGAGCCTTTATATACCACGTGTCCATGATTTTTGTAAGGGGTTGATAAAGCTCCTGGGACGAAATTTTCCACAAAAAAAATGTCACATTTTGTTGCATTGTTCCTTTTACTTTTTCATATTGTCGGAATTCTACCAACTTTAGTAGATAAGTATGTTTGGAGCAACGTCAAAGTAAAAAAGATGGGTTTAGTGGCCAGGCTTAGGCTTGTTCAAGTATTCGGCAGTTTGGGGAAAAACCCCAATGTGATCAAAAAATTTTAAAAAAAATTTGATCAGGCATATGGCACGTCTTGAACATATTGCTTAATTGTCCACTTATTTAGGAATCAGAACAGCAGTTAATAACCTATGTGAATTTCAAATATCTTTTTTTTTTTTTTTTTTTTTTAAAAGTAGATACACAAAGAATATTAATTAAAAACCACCAAAGAAAGGTTAATTTACAATAATCCAGACGACCACCCATAACGTACAAAATAATGGTAATAACCTTAACACAAAACCCTTTATCACAACCATTCATCACAAAATACCAATGATTGGTACACAAGATAAAAAACCACTATACAAAAACCAAGATTGGTATACAAGAAAAAAAAACACTCTATACAAATACCAAAAGATGGTATACAAGAATAAAAAACCCCATTAACAAAACCCAAAATTGGTTACAAGAAAAAAAAACACACTATACAAATACCAATGTTGGATCAAGAATAAAAAAAAAACATCTAACAAATACCCAAAGATTGGTATACAAGAATAAAAAACACATCTATACAAATACCAAGATTGATCAAGAATAAAAAAAACACTATCAAATACCAGTGATTGGTATACAAAAATAAAAAACACATCTATACAAAAACCAATATTTGGTATACAAGAATAAAAAAGCAAAACTCTTAACGGTTCTGCCACATACAAATTTTTTACATTTATTAATGACCATCATACATGGAGACTACATACAACATGGGAGACCTACATACAAACTATTGAGAGACATACAACATTGCGAGACATCATACAACTTGGAGGACATACATACAACATTGGAGACATACATACAACATGGAGTCATACAGACAACATTGGAGACATTAAATACAACATTGGAGAACTACATTACAACATTGGAGACATAATACAAAAATTGGAGACATACATACAACTTGGAGACATAATACAACATTGGAGACCTACATACAACATTGGAGACATACATAAACATTGGAGGACTTCAATAAACATTGGTCGAATACAACAACATTGGAGACATACTTACACATTGGAGACATACATAAACATTGGAGACCTACATACAACATTGGAGACATAATTACAACAGTGGAGACATACATAAAACATAGGCAGGAACATAAATAAAAATGGAGAATAATACAACATGAGAGACATACATAAACATTGGAACATACATACAACATTGGAGACCTACATACAAACATTGGAGGAAATACATGCAACATTGGAGACATACATACAACATTGGAGACATACATACATACATTGGAGACCTAAATACAACATTGGTGACTATACAACATGGGAGACTTACATACAACATTGGAGACATAACATACAACATTGGAGACATACATCAAAAAATTGGAGACATACCATACACATGGAGACATACATACAACATTGGAGACATACCATACAACATTGGAGACACTCACATACAACCATTGGATACATAATACAACATTGGAGACATACATTACTAACATTGGATACATACATTACTAACATTGGAGACCTACATTAACATTGGAGGACATAACATACAACATTGGAGACGTACCATCAAATTTGGAGACATAATACAACATTGGAGCAAACATTACAACATTGGAGACATACATACAAAGTGGAGACATACATTCAACATTGGAGACATCATACAAACATTGGAGAATAAATACAACATTGGAGACATACATACAACTTTGGAAGACATACATACAACATTGGAGACCTGCATACAACAATTGGAGACATAAACAAACATTGGAGACATACATACAACATGGAGACATACTTAACAACATTGGAGGACATACATTACAACATTGGAGTCCATACATACAACATTGGAGACATACAACAACATTGGAGACATTCATACAACATTTGCAAGACATAATACAACATTGGAGACATAACATACAAACATTGGAGCCATACATACAACATTGGAGAACATACTTACAACATTGGAGACATACAAGAACTAGGGTAGACATACATACAACATTGGAGACTACATACAACATTGTAGAACATCACATTACAACATTGGAGACATACATACAACATTGGAGACCTGATACAACATTGGAGACATACATACAACATGGAGACCTGCATAGACACATTGGAGCATACATACAACATTGGCAGACATACATACTACATTGGAGACATACATACAACATTGAGAGACATACATACATCATTGGAGACAGACATTACATCATTGGAGACTGCATACATCATTGGAGACATTACTACATTATTGGAGACATACCATACAGCATGGGAGACATACATAAAACATTGGAGACTAATAACAAACATTGGAGACATACATAAAAACATTGGAGACATACATACAACATTGGAGACCTGCTACACATTGGGAGAAATACATACAAATTGGAGACATACATAAAACATTGGAGACATACTTACAGGCATTGGAGACCATACACTACTACGTACATCTGGAGGGACATACATACACATTGGAGACCATACATACACATTGGAGACATACTTACTAACATTGGAGACATACATACAACATTGGAGCCCTGCAATAAACAACCCCATTTGGGGGGGGAGTGGGAGAAAACTACATACAACATTGGAGACATACATTTAAACTTGGGACATACTTACAACATGGAGACATGCATACAACATTGGGAGACCTGCATACAAAATTGGAGACATTCATATCACATTGGAGAACTGCATACAACATTGAGAGACATACTCAACTCTGGAGACATAATACAATTGGGCTGTTTGTGATAGAACACGACTTATCTCTAGGCTTTATTTGAACATAGTGAATCTTGAGAGTAAGATACATGTGCAATAATCTAGGGTATCTTTATTGTAGTCGTTTCGCATTCCAGTGGATTTATCCAATACAAATTCTAGGACATAACTGAAGGGGGGTACCAAGTAGAAAAAATAAAAAATATTACAGAAGATGAGGTAATCTGTCCTCAACCTAGGAGTAGGTGCGAACAGCACATAGTGTGGTGTGTCGCACCTATCTAGGTTGAGGACTGGTTTACCTCATCTTCCTGTACATAGTTCTACTGTCTTCAAGTTATGTCCTAGAATTTGTATTATAAAGCCACTGGATGGGGGAAGCTACAATAAAGATACCCCGTGTTCCATTTTCTTACTCTCCTTGTCGGTATTATTCCATTCGTACACAACATAGAATTTCATGTACTTCGCAACAACCAAAAAAAAGACTAGTACATTAATAAAGGCTTCTACAGGGAGGTGATGTCTTGCTATGTCAAAGAAAAGTTATAACTACGGCCACATATTTAAGCTCACCCTGTAATCTTATCGCTGATAATGGATAAAGTAGGGGAGAATCACCCCCTGTGTTTGGGGCCCATGCACACACCAAACGTTGTTGTTTTTAAAAGGGCCCTGAGGTGGTGCAGTTTTTATCCGCGCGTCCCCCCAGGACCAGTATCATACAACTCCCCCTTTAAAATATCAAGACAGTAATCTCCCCAAAAGTTGGTGGGCGACGTAACGTCCCGGGCCTTCGTAGCCCTTGAGCCTCTTTTACCCGGGTTTGATATTTTCCAGCGGGGTTTTATTAATGCTGGAGAGAATCCTTTATTTCATAGGGGGGAGTTCAAGGGGCTTCCAGGAGAAAACGAAAACATCTTTCACATCTATTGGGGTATCTTGAGATTCCCCACTAATAGGGTTTAACTGGGGCTAAATGTCTTGTAGATCTGTAGTCTCTTCACCATTTTGGTAGCGAATGTGGGGTAATTGGATTCTTGCAGGAGCTTACCTCTTCCACAAAGGGTCCGTCTTGTTCATCCTACGGTGCCTTCAGGAGAACGGGTTCCAGGATCATAACCCAAATGGGCACGGAGGCTCCCGTAGAGGGAAAGAGTAATAGTTTAGGAGTCTTTATGGGGGTTGCTTGTAGCTGTGCAAGCGTGATCTAATAGAGTGAAGGGGCATCAGGTAGGCATTTCCCTGTTAACAGGTAGATTTCCCGGCTTTAATGTCATTGTAAATGCCTTCCTATAGTACCATGAACGCTCCCCTTACCATTCCTTAGGGGTTTTAGCTTGTTTTCTGTGCAGGCAATACCTTTTCTAGCCAAAAAATCCCGAAATTCGTTTCTCATGAAAGAGGATCCCCTGTCTGAATGGATATAAGCTGGCATACCAAAAATAGAGAACAACTGTGAAAGACAACTAATAACAGTTTGAAGCAGCCATATTTGCACAGGGGAATACAAAGGAAACCTTGAATATTCATCTACTATGTTAAGGAAATACCTATTCTGATTTGTGCTTGGTAGAGGTCCTTTGAAATCTATATTCAATCTTTCGAAAGGCTGGGTGATTTTATGAGATGAGTCTTCTCTGGCTGATGAAAGTTTGGCTTGCACTCTGCACATACTCTGCATGCTCTGATCACTTGTCGCACATCTTCCACTGAGTAGGGCATGTTCTTTGATTTGACAAAATGGTACAGGCGTGTAACTCCTGGTGACACAAAGCCTTGTGGAGAGCTGAGAGTGATTGCAAATCATGACATGCTGCTCCACAGTGGGACCTAGGAGAATGCATCAGGTGAGATGTTCTCTTGACCCGGTCGGTACAGAATATCAAAGTCATAACACGATAGTTCCATCCTCCAGCGTAAATCTTGTCATTCTTTATCTTACTTTTGTGCCTCTTGTCGAACATATACATCACGGACCGTTGGTCAGTCCTTATGGTGAAATGTCTACCAGTTTAAATAATGCCTCCAGTGGCGAACTGCTTCTATGATGGCCTGGGCTTCCTTTTCTACAGCAGCATAACATTTCTCTGATCCTTGAAAAGTTCTCGAAAAGAAGGCTACTGGTCGTCCTGCCTGAGATAAGACTGCAGCAATGGCAATGTCAGATGCATCCGTTTCCACTTCGAATGGTGGGACTCATCAATGGCTTGAACTACTGAGTTTTCAATGTCCTGTTTGAGAGTATGGAAAGCGGCTTCTGCTTCCTTTGTCACAGGAAATGTGGTAGCACTCAATGGGCGACCTTTACTTGAATAGTTGTAGATCATTGTGAGTAATAAGCAAAGAGACCAAGAGTTTTCGGAGTGACTTTTTGTCTTGAGGCATTGGAAGTTCCCGTAGAGGTCGTAGTCGTTCAGGGTCTGGGAATATTGAACCTCCTTCCACTACATAACCAAGGATGCTAAGCCTTTTAGTTGAAAAAGTGCACTTTCCTCATTGTAACTGATATTTTTCTTCTTGGCGGCTTCCAAAAACTTATCAAGGTTTGCATCATGTTCCTCCTGGGTCTTGCCACAAATGGTAACATTATCTAAATACGCGTAGGTTCCCATGAGTTGCTCTTCCTGAATGAGTGAATCCATAATTCGTTGGAAGCAGGCTACCCCATTGGTGACTCCAAAAGGGACTCTGGTAAACTGATACAGGCCATCACTAGCCTGAAATGCTGTGTATGGTTTTATCTTCATTCCTTATAGGACTTGATGATAGGCACTCTGCAGATCAATTGTGCTAAACACGTAGTACTGAGCAATTTTGTTCACTGTATCGTCAATTCGAGGTAGAGGGTACCCATCAAGAAGTGTAAATTTGTTGATTGTCTCAGAGTAATCGATAGCCAGTCTCCGTTTCCTATAACCATCTTTAACAACAACAACCTGTGCACGCCAAGGGGAATCACTCGGTTCTATAATACCCTCCTTCAGCAGCCTCTGAGTTTCTTTCTCAATGAACATCCGATCCTCAAAGAATAGCGGCGTGACTTAGCTGATATAGGATGGCAATCCGCGGTAAGATTTGCAAACAGCTTGGTGGGTCTACCCTTAAAGTGCTAAGTCCACAGACAACAAGAGGAGGCAGTTCACCTCCATATGTTAAGGTGACACTACCATGCAGCTTCTGAAAGTCCTGACCAAGGATAACATCAGAGCACAGTTGTGGCAGAATAGCTAAATGTACATCTTGATAATCCTTTCCATTAACTCTGAGATTTACCTTACAAAACCCTAAGGTCTGAATAGAGAGAGATGTTGATGCCATGGAAACGGTACCTGATGAGTGATGTAGAGTCAAGGAGAGCCGTTAACTAAGTCAAGGTTGATGAAACTCTCTGAGCTGCCACTATCAATAAGACCATCTACTTCTGTTCCTTTGATGAAACTCTTCACAACTGCCTTTGACAGTGAATTTGGAGTAGCCGCAGAAGTCACTGTTGCTAGAGTCGCATGATCACTGGAATGTGTGGAGGCAGTAGCTCTTGTTGATGCATTAGCACGACATACTTTAGCAAAGTGACCTTTCTTGTGGCATTTATGGCACATTGCTTCACGAGCAGGACACCTTGGACGTGGATGTCTTGAAAAACCACAAAAGAAACACACCGTACCTGCTGCTGCTGTCACTGAGGCAGGTTCCCCAGTTACTTCATTGCAAGAGTCTTGGTCAGGAATTGCAGCACTTACCACTCGAGAAGGCTGAGTGGTACTGTATACTTCAGAATTCTTCTGGGCTGAATCTAGAGCTCTTGCCTGGTCAAAGGCAGCGGCTAAGTCGAGAGTTTTATTCTCCAATAAACGCTGCCTTATTATTGGTGATTGCAGGCCACTGATAAAAGCATCCCTGATGGACTCTTCACAATACTGAGCAGCTGTCACTGCTTGGAAGTGACAGTCCTTACCTAAAATTTTCAGTGCTTGAAAGTATTCCTCTAAGACTCATCAATCTGCTGGCGGCGAGTTGCAGGCGATAGCGTGCAAAGATTTCATTTGTATAGGTTTAATATACTGAGACTTGAGGGTTTTGATAGCATCTTCGTAGGTATTACACTCAGAAATAGCCTCATATATCTTAGGTGACACAAAATTGATGAGCAGACTTAGTTTATCTAATCTTCTTTAGGAAGGGCTCCCAAGAAGTTTTCGAAAAGTCTTAAACCAGTGCTTCCATTCCTGAGCAGCCGTTGATAAGCTGGGGTCACAGTCTAGCCTCTCAGGTTTCAGTAAACGCTCCATGTTGTGATGTAGTCTAGCGCAGGATCACCATCAGGTAGCCCAGGATTCTATGTTCAATAAATTGTTGTGATAGAAACACAGGCCTTATCTCTAGGCTTTATTGAACATAGAATCTTCATAGTACTTCTGCAACAACAAAATATAATGACTAGTACATCTAATAATGGCTTCTACAGGGATGGTGATGTCTTGCATATGTCAAGAGAAAAGTTATAACTACAGGCCACATATTCAAGCTCACCATGTAATCTGCATCGCTGATAAATGGATAAAGTAGGAGAGAATCACCCACCATGTGTTGGTGCCCATGACACACACCAAACTGTTGTTGTTGTTAAGGGCCCCTAGAGGTGGTGCAGTATTATCCTGCTGCTGCTCCCCACATTACCAGTATCACTACAGAGACATACATACAGCATTGGAGACATACATACAACATTGGAGACATACATACAACATTGGAGACCTGCATACAACATTGGAGACATACATACAACATTGGAGACATACATACAACATTGGATACATACATACAACATTGGAGACCTACTTTCAACATTGGAGACATACATACAACATTGGAGACGTACATACAACATTGGAGACATACATACAACATTGGAGACATACATACAACATTGGAGACATACATACAACATTGGAGACATACATACAACATTGGAGACCTACATACAACATTGGAGACATACATACAACATTGGAGACACATACAACATTGGAGACATACATACAACATTGGAGACATACATACAACATTGGAGACATACATACAACATTGGAGACATACATACAACATTGGAGACATACATACAACATTGGAGACATACATACAACATTGGAGACCTGCATACAACATTGGAGACATACATACAACATTGGAGACATACATACAACATTGGAGACATACATACAACATTGGAGACATACATACAACATTGGAGACATACATACAACATTGGAGACATACATACAACATTGGAGACATACATACAACATTGAAGACATACAATACAACATTGGAGACATACATACAACAATTGGAGACATACATACAACATTGGAGACATACTTACAACATTGGAGACATACATGCAACATTGGAGACATACAATACAACATTGGAGACATACATACAACATTGGAGATCATACATACAACATTGGAGACATACATACACAACATTGGAGACCTGCATACAACATTGGAGACATACATACAACATTGGAGACCTGCATACAACATTGGAGACATACATACAACATTGGAGACATACATACAGCATTGGAGACATACATACAACATTGGAGACATACATACAACATTGGAGACATACATACAACATTGGAGACATACATACAACATTGGAGACCTGCATACAACATTGGAGACATACATACAACATTGGAGACATACATACAGCATTGGAGACATACATACAACATTGGAGACATACATACAACATTGGAGACATACATACAACATTGGAGACATACATACAACATTGGAGACCTGCATACAACATTGGAGACATACATACAACATTGGAGACATACATACAACATTGGAGACATACATACAGCATTGGAGACATACATACAACATTGGAGACATACATACAACATTGGAGACATACATACAACATTGGAGACATACTTACAACATTGGAGACATACATACAACATTGGAGACCTGCATACAACATTGGAGACATACATACAACATTGGAGACATACATACAACATTGGAGACATACTTACAACATTGGAGACATACATACAACATTGGAGACCTGCATACAACATTGGAGACATACATACAAAAACCAACAAAAAAAAAAAAAAAAAAAAAAAAATAATACAGTGGAGACCTACATACAACATTGGAGACATACATACAACATGGAGACATACATACAACATTGGAGACATACATACAACATTGAGACATACTACACATGGAGACATACATCACAACATTGGAGACATACATACAACATTGGAGACCTGCATGCAACATTGGAGACATACATACAACATTGGAGACATACATACAACATTGGATACATACATACAACATTGGAGACATACATACAACATTGGAGACCTGCAACAACATTGGAGACATACATACAACATTGGAGACATACATACAACATTGGAGACATACATACAACATTGGAAGACATACATACAACATTGAGACATACATACAACATTGGAGACATACATACAACATTGGAGACATACATACAACATTGAAGACATACATACAACATTGGAACATACATACAACATTGAAGACATAAACAAAAATACAACATTGGAGACATACTTACAACATTGGAGACATACATGCAACATTGGAGACATACATACAACATTGGAGACATACATACAACATTGGAGACATACATACAACATTGGAGACATACATACAACATTGGAGACCTGCATACAACATTGGAGACATACATACAACATTGGAGACCTGCATGCAACATTGGAGACATGCATACAACATTGGAGACATACATACAACATTGGAGACATACATACAACATTGGAGACATACATACAACATTGGAGACCTGCATACAACATTGGAGACATACATACAACATTGGAGACATACATACAGCATTGGAGACATACATACAACATTGGAGACATACATACAACATTGGAGACATACATACAACATTGGAGACATACTTACAACATGGAGACATACATACAACATTGGAGACCTGCATACAACATTGGAGACATACATACAACATTGGAGACTACATACAACATTGGAGACATACTTACAACATTGGAGACATACATACAACATTGAGACCTCATACAACATTGGAGACATACATACAACATTGGAGACCTGCATACAACATGGGAGACATACATACAACATTGGAGACATACATACAACATTGGAGACATACATACAGCATTGGAGACATACATACAACATTGGAGACATACATACAACATTGGAGACCATGCATACAACATTGGAGACACTCATACAACATTGGAGACTTACATACAACATTGAGACATACATACAACATTGGAGACATACATACAACATTGGAACATACATACAACATGGAGACATACATACAACATTGGAGACCTGCATACAACATTGGAGACTTACATACAACATTGGAGACATACATACAACATTGGAGACATACATACAACATTGGAGACATACATACAACATCGGAGACATACATACAACATTGGAGACATACATACAGCATTGGAGACATACATACAACATTGGAGACCTGCATACAACATTGGAGACATACATACAACATTGGAGACATACATACAACATTGGAGACATACATACAACATTGGAGACATACATACAGCATTGGAGACATACACACAACATTGGAGACTTACATACAACATTGGAGACATACATACAACATTGGAGACATACATACAACATTGGAGACATACATACAACTTGGAGACATCATACAACATGGAGACATACACACAACTTGGAGACATACATACAACTTTGGAGACATACATTACAACATTGGAGACATCACACAACATTGGAGCATTACATACAACATTGAGAGTCATACATACAACATTCCACCCAAACACAGAAGACATTTACACACAATTATCGCAGTGACCACGCCGAGATACCATGAACAAACCATATTATCTCAAATCATTTAACTCAACGCTCATAAGAAAGTTAAGATAGTTAAGGATTTCGCTTCGGTTTTTAACCGCCGGAGGTTAGCCACCCAGGATAACAACAAGAAAGTCAGTTGCGTCATCGAGGATGTCTAACTTATTTCCATTGGGTCTTAATCTTGTCCCCCAGGATGCGACCCACAACCAGTCGACTAATACCCAGTACCTAATTTGCTGCTAGGGTGAAAAGGACAACAGGTGTAAAATAACACGTGTCGAAATTCCACCCGCGGGAATCGAAACGGCCGCTCCGTGTTGTGATAGCGGGAGCTTTGAGCACCAGGCCCTCGGGCCACCTCTATGCAGACGGAAAGCTTTCTCCATCTCCCCCTCATATACCAACTGATGTCGACACTAGTTCTAAGAATAGTTCGCCCTAAACCCGGATTTGCTATACCTTCAACATGTCTCAAGCCCATGAACATATATATATTCGGCTACGACATACGACACTGCAGTTGTTACACAGATGTCAACCCCCAGCCACATCAAAACTCAACGCCCTAAGTACCGACAAACTCCCCGCTAACCATTCGTAAAACCTGCTTAACCAAGCTTTACTATATTCCTGGAAGTTTACTGAGGAGTTTCCGGGGTCAAACGCCCCCGCGGCCCTGTCGTGACCAGGCCCCTCCTTACCTGGGTTTACCTGGAGCGATGTTTCCGGGGGTCAACGCCCCCGCGGCCCGGTCTGTGACAGGCCTACATGTGGATCAGCGCCTATTCAACCTGGCTGTGGCTGCTGGCCTGCAACGCAAACCAACGTAACGAGCCACAGCCCGGCTGATCAAAACATGACTTTAGGTCTTGCCGTGCCAGCTTGAAGACGGGCCAGGGGTCTGTTGGTAATCCCCCTTATGTGTGCTGGGAGGCAGTTGAACAGTCTCGGGCCCCTGACACTTATTGTATGGTCTCTTAACGTGCTAGTGACACCCCTGCTTTTCATTGGGGGGATGGTGCATCGTCTGCCAAGTCTTTTGCTTTCGTAGTGAGTGATTTTCGTGTGCAAGTTCGGTACTAGTCCCTCTAGGATTTTCCAGGTGTATATAATCATGTATCTCTCCCTCCTGCGTTCCAGGGAATACAGGTTTAGAAACCTCAAGCGCTCCCAGTAATTGAGGTGTTTTATCTCCGTTATGCGCGCCGTGAAAGTCAGTGTCCCAGGATGCGACCCACACCAGTCGACTAACACCCAAGTACCCATTTTACTGATGGGGAACATAGACAACAGGTGGAAAGAAACACGTCCAATGTTTCTACTCTGGCTGGGAATCGAACCCAGGCCCTCACCGTGTGAAACGAGAGCGTTAACCACCAGGCCACCAGAGCCTAAATCTTCACAGAAATACACAACATGAAACGCTGATTCGTCCTCCCCACACGCTGAACAACTCCGGTCCTCCTCTACACGCCGATTAGACAACACCACCTTGGACGGCAGAATCCTGTGCAAATATTTAAAAACCACTTCGCGTACTCGAGGAAGGAGACGTAACTGATGAACCCGCTTCCATATATCACACCATGCGTACATGGGGAACATTTCCTGAACTCTCACCTCAACTTTCACCATACCCACTCTTTCCAAAGTACTCAATTTAACGCTCTGCACGTCTCGCATGCACAGTAACACACGTAGCATCGTATCGCACCTGATTACATCTGCCCGTCCCCACCACCTGCGCAGGTCACGATACATTTCTGTTAAACCATCATGCCTGCCACCCAGTCGGAGAAAACGACGTTTCACATAAACATTGACTTGGTCTCTTAAAGGAACAAGACCTAACCCTCCTTGACGCATTGGTGTCTCTACCACCGCTCATGTGAGCCAGTCGCACCCTGAGCCCCACAAAAATCTATAAACTCTATTTAAAAGATGTTTGATATCCCCCTGTATTAGTGGATACAGCGCAGCAACGTGCCAAACTTTAGTGTAAAGAAGAACATTAATTACTATCGCCCTCTGGTGTAGGGCTAAATGTCGTGGCCTGAGACTATTCATACGCCTCAAAACACTATTTACCACCCTCCCCGAATTACATGCCCTCGTCTTATCAACCTCTCTCATATACTGTATACCACATATGTTAACACAGTCAACCACCGTCCACATCTCTATACCTACCTCCTCTCTCACCCAATCTCCCAACTTCATAATCTTTTATTTTTCTTTGTTAACCAGCATTCCTGTTGCCTTACCAAATATATCTACAAGTCTTCCTACAAAACTCAATTGCTCCCTCGTACGTAATAGGACAGTTGTATCATCTACATAACCTACTATGGCAGGTCGATCACTACCCGAACCCCACGACGAATCTACTCCCTGCCCACAAACTTTCCAATAAAAATGGTCCTGCATGCAAGCAAAGAGCATTTGAGACATAGGGCATCCCTGTCGAATGCCTCTATTCAATTTGACAAAGTCTCCTAACTTCCCATTAATTTATACTCGAAACCCAGCACCATTATACAAAGAGCAAGCCCACATGATGATCTCATTACCAAAACCCTGCCATCTCATAAACTTCCACAGCACATCCCTTTCTACACTATCAAAAGCAGCTTGCCAGTCTAAAGCCAAAACACCACCCCCACCCCTCATTCCGCATTCCTCGACAAACTCCCTGATATTCCCATGTCCATCATACATTGTCCTACCTGGCACGCCAAACTGACCCTTATGTATTACCTTGTCAAACACTTTCTTAATCCTATTCATTAAAATTTTTGCATATAATTTATAATCACTACACATTAGTGATATTGGTCAGTAATCCTTAAGATTTAGATTAGATTTTGCCACCGAAGTGGCTAGTTTATTGTGCACCCCATATCCATCCTGTGGACGGTAGCGCGAGAGCATATGGATACACAAAAGGCCTAGGAACTAGGCCCCAAAGGGTTAACAGGAATACATATGGATTTATATCTACATATCTATAGTTCACTTATCTGTTACAAGCAAATTTAGGAAATTTGCTTAGTATATCTTGTATCTTATTTTCATTAATAAGATATCTTGACATGTCACATAGGTTATTATACTGTCTGTCTCTGTATTCCTCAATAAGTGGACAATTAAGCACATAGTGTTCAAGAGAGTGACCATATGCCTGATCACATAATTTACATGTCATTTCGTCTCTCAACCCTTGAGTGGAGAGGATGTGTGCTGCTGCTGCCCCCTGGAGTTGTCTGGTGGCAGTATTATTTTCACCAACATGGCGCAGGCTCGCCGGCGCAGGGTAAATACAGTCTGCATTGTATTAACCAGTGGAGCTGTAACGGGGCCATCAATGGAGTTGCTTTTGCCTGCAATCATCAGATATACCTACGGAATAGCCAAAGAGGAGATTTGTGGACTTGCTTTGAACGGTACGAAGAGGATTTTTGTAAAATTTAGTTCGGCGACTGTGTATGAGGCAGTTGTGAATAAGTTTCAAGAGGTGGCCATACCAGTTAATCATGCTGTGACGGTGAGGCTGCATGATGTGTCCAGCTATTACACATGGGTTAAGATCAGGAATGTGCTGTTCGAGGCGGATGCATCTGACATCCGGTTCATTATGTGTAAATACGGCACAATACATACGATCACTGCAGGAAGGTGGTCAGCTGGCCAGTATATGGGGATACCTGAGGGTGCATTCTCTGTCAAGATGACGCTCAGACATCCAATTCCATCGTACGTGGTGATGGAAGATTTCAGGACTCAGGTTTTTGTAACATACGCTGGGCAGCGAAGCACTTGCCGTTTGTGCGGGTTGTATGATCACCTGGCTGCGCAATGTGAAAGAAGACGTGGTGATAGGGACCAGCAGCAACGACGAGATGTGGAGGAAAGGAGAGAGGATCAAGATCAACTGTTTTCAACTCTGCCTCAGCAGAGTTTGACATGGAGTGAGGAGGTTGAGAGGGCCGAAGAAAAGGAGATGGCAGGGGCTACGTGGGGGAACGACATCACTTCCCTGGACGTTTTTACAGTGCTTGATGAGGTCATCGCGGAAAGCGAATGGTTTGCGACGCGGAAATACGATAGTGTCGACGTTTGAGAACATTTTGGGTAATGAGAGTCCTTCTCAGGATGTTGGTACAGACCTGGATCATGGGTCTGCAGTTGAGGAGGGCGTGGTGACGCCAACCCGGACTGAAGTGTGTCGTAAGGATGCCCAGTTGGTGAGAAACTGTGAGGTGGAGGTTCATCATGGCACTGAGCTGGATGACTTGATGCAGGTCGAGGGTTACGACGCGAAAGCGCGCAGCAGTGCTTTCGGATTCCAACGACGTGCTTACGCCCGCACAAAAGACCTGGGAAGAAAACATGGGCGGAAGCCATGCGGAGAGGTTCAAGTGGCGCCCAGGGGCAGGGGTTGGGTAATGGTGGACAGAAAGGGGGGGGAGGGAAAAGGGTTGCAATGAAACGATCAGGTAATAAATCGGTAGTGTCAAGAGGGAAAACCCCCTTTGTCGGTTTTAAGTGCTCACATTGAACATCAATGGCTTGAGGTCTCAGAGAAAGTGTGAGTGGTTTAAGGAATATTTGGTGCGTCATGACGTTGACGTTGTGTTCTTGCAGGAACACAATTATAGACCGGGTTATGAAGTTGAAGGTGGATGGGTATATGTGTATGTTGAGCATGCAGTCAGATTGAAAGGAGGTGTGGCCATTTTGGTGAAAGAAACTAGCCCGTTGGTTGTCAGGCATAGTGAGGGGGGAGAGGGGAGGGTGATTCGTGTGGATGGGTTATGGGGTCAGGTACAGATGACGTTGGTGTGTGTGTGTATGGCCCAGCAGAGGGAGATGTGAGGATAAAGAATAAATTCGTAAGGGACGTTCTGGTATATTATTTGCGTGGATTGCCGGGGGTTGCTGTGATAGGAGTGACTGGAACTGTGTGATAAGGAATAAGGATGTTGAACTGAGGGGGGCAGGGCATTGTTTGAGGATATTGGGAGAATTGTTATCCGGGATAGGATTGACAGATGTTGAGGGAGGGTGAGGTGGTGGAGCACACATTTATTAAGCGTGGGTATGGGCTAGGCTCGATCGATTATACGTTCCCAGGACAGTTGTAATACATAGTGTGAGGGTAATGGACGTAGTATTTTCTGATCACAGGGGTGTTTTGGTGGATATAGGTTGGGAGGGGTTGCCAAGAAGTGTAGGGGTTTTGGAAGTTGAATGTAAAGTTGTTGCAGCAAGAAGGTATCGACAGTCATTTTTTCAATTGGGGGGAGGGTTGGTGGCGGGGCGCCTGGGTTTTTGTGTTTGGTTGTTGGTGGGACTTGGCGAAATCGTATTAAGGAATTTTTATTCGTAGTGGGAGGGAATATAACGGTTGAAGTATGGGTCCAATCTTATTTGAGGGACGTTGGAGTTGTTTCAGCGTGGGAGTGTAGTCATCCGGTGGAGTATTGGGGATTAAAGGGAGCGTACGGGGATTTGCAAAATAAAAGTTTTGATGGGCGCGAGTTTTGGGTGGCGGAAAAGGTGTTATGGGGGCAGGCCTTCGGTGCGTGTTGAGGGACAGCTAGAGAAGAGGGCGATGGAGATGTGGGTTTAAACTGTTCATTGGGGATGGGGGGTATAAAAGGGGGAGGTATTAGTGTGCAGGGGTATGAGTGGTTCCTAGATGCATGTTTAGGTCATATGCACAAAAGGGAGGTTTTCGAGATGAGGTTTTAAAAGGAAAGGGGAGGTTTCGTGCAATGGGGAAATTGGGTATGGTAGGGTAATTAGAAGGTCCGATCACGGAAAGGAGATTTCCCCGCTTTGCCCGGTGCAAGTTTAGGAAAGGGCGCCGGGGTGTAGATGGGTTGCAAATTTTTTTAAAAGTTGGAATTAGAAGTTTTGAGAGGATTTTTAGTTAGGCTATTCAATGTAATGAGGATATGGGGAAAGGGGGAGCAGCAAAGGACTGCTGTTGGTATTAGTTCCAAAAGGGGGAAGACTCGGTAGAGGTTACCGAGCAATATCGCTTTTGGGCTTTATAAGGTATTTGCAGGAAAATTTGGGGAAAAGAATAAAAAAAGGGGTAGGGAAAAATTTTGCAGAGGACAATTTTGGGGTCCCGGGAGGGCAATGTTGAAGGCATGGGTTCTTAGAAAATTTTATAGAGGAGGGGGGAGTTGGGGGGGGGGGGTTTTTGTTTGGAATTGGATTGGTGAGCTTTCTTTGATAGTGTGGAGAGGGATTTGGGTTTGGAGGTTCATGGTGGCAGGGATTCGGGAAGGAAAATTTTATTTGGCGAAAACATTGTATCAGGGAGCATCTTGAGAGTAAAAGGGTTAAAAGGAAAGGAGGTGTTAACATTCAATGGGGGGGAAAATTTGCGACGGGGTTCCCTCTATCGCAAATATTGTTTGCGGCCTCCCCGGATCCCCTTTTTAGGGCAGTTAGGGGAGTATCGCAAGTGGAGGGGTTTTGTAATGAACGAGAGGGTTGGCGGGGTAAATTGTGGGTAATGTGGATATACAACTGTATTGGGTGAGGGATAGAAGATTAACACAAGGTAGGAAAGGGTGTATATGTTTTGGAAGAGGCTACTGGGATGGAAAATTAAATGTGGCAAAGTCTAAGATATGGACCTAGGCAATAACGTAAATAGAGGTGGGACTGTAAGGGCGCGGGGGAGTGTGGGTGGATCAGCTATTGATTTTGTGGGATATGTAACGCTAAGAATGATAGGGTAGCACAATAGGTAAATTCGATGCCGCACGCGTGGATGGGGTATTGGAAAAGATTGGGTGGTTTGAGGACAGCGCAGCTAACTTGCATCAGAGGGTCATTGCGGACGAATGTGTCTGTAGTATAGTAAGATATGCACGTGGTGTCAGTATAACCCGCTGAGGTGGCGAGAGGTGCAACTGTCGCAACATGGATTTTTCCCGATTTACATCAGGATCGGGTTGTGACTGCTAAGTAGAGGGGTGGTGACGCTTCCCGTTAGTCCACGGGGGGCCTGGGGCTTATACATATAGAAAAGCGTATGATGAGTGTGTAACTAAAACGCAGGTATTTGGGGGAGGTGGGGGCGAGGAAAAGGGGGCTAAAAAACTGCGTATGATATGCAACGATGGAGTGGTGGGGGTAAGGATTTAATGATTTGTGAGGCCGATGTTGATGGGTTTTAATGACGTGAGGATCCGAAGCGCCTTCAATTGAGGATTCTAGAGAGGGTGGGGGGGTAGGGTCTGTGGGTGGCGTGCAGTTGAGGGGCAAACCCATGTATGCGTGGGGGAATATCTGGAAATGTTTTACGGCAAGTTGCGTATAAAACCAGGTAGTAAGGGAGGTAATGTTTAGGTTTCTACATGGAATCTTTGCCGTCTGTGTTTGTGTTATTTAATAGAGACTAAGGAGGGGGGGGGTGGCAAAGCAAGTGATGTTCGCGAAGACATATTTTTCATGCGGTTTATTTTTTTTTTTTTTTTGTATTTTGTAATTTGTTTAGAAGCTTGGGGGTAGGGTATTGTTAGGTAGTGTATTAGGTTAGTGGGTGGGAAGGGTTTACAGTGTTAAGGTGTTTAGTTTTGATTAGTGTGTATGAGTCAGATGGTGGTGAATGTGGTTGCGTATGTGTTACTGATTTTTTTATACGTCTTGGGCTATGAGGGAAGTGGGTGTGGTTGAAAGAATAAAGGTGTTAGTGGCCACCATTTATAGAACTAAGTGTCGCAATAGGGATCTTTATGGGGGAAGGTGGGAGACAGTGTTTACTGAGGGATACCGGAGTTTTAAGTTAAAGGATTTAACTGGATTTAATTGTAAATGGGTAGCGACGGGCTAGTTTCTTGAGCGGAGATGTGTGGATGGCTTTTAAAGTGTGTGACTGGATTTGCACTGTGTTGTGATAGAAACACAGGCCTTATCTCTAGGCTTTATTGAACATAGAATCTTCATAGTACTTCTGCAACAACAAAATATAATGACTAGTACATCTAATAATAGCTTCTACAGGGATGGTGATGTCTTGCATATGTCAAGAGAAAAGTTATAACTACAGGCCATATATTTAAACTCACCATGTAATCTGCATCGCTGATAAATGGATAAAGTAGGAGAGAATCACACACCATGTGTTGGTGCCCATGACACACACCAAACTGTTGTTGTTGTTAAGGGCCCCTAGAGGTGGTGCAGTATTATCCTGCTGCTGCTCCCCACAGGAGCAGTATCACTACACACTGATACATTTATGCTTATCCTGAGTAGTGAGTGTGGTGTGGGTGGTGTTTTTACACATGTGTTCCCTTTATGTCGTGAAGATTTTGGAGAGTACATGTACGTAATGTAATTGGGAGCACTCATCATTGTGTGTATACAAGGTGAAAGAAAAGGTAGAATCTTAAAGTTTTTATGTGTGTGAGAATGACTGTTCGTTATTGTGAGAGTACCTTCAAAGATGGTTATAGAAAGCACATACTAAATGGTGTTACTAAGGTATGCCATATGACTGTATCGAATATGCTGTGATACAAAGTCCGGGGTTTTCCTCTGTTGGATGCATTCTGTAAGACCAATTTCTGTATATCAAAGGTTCGAGAGTTTTACATAGCTGTAAGAGTAACGTGGTAGAGTTTGATAATATGCGAGATTGTATTTTGGGTCATAAGGCCTAACATATAATGTTTTCAGCGGCTGGTTTAAGATTACATAGTACATGTCGTGTGAACAATGTATTTGTAGGTTAGTGTTAAATAATTTTAAGTACACGCTGTTTGTTTTCCCTTGCTATTTTAATGTTTAAAGTCACATATAAGAGTATATGTAGTGAATATAAAAATGTATATTGAAAATTTTTTGTTAAATACGGCAATTCAGAATGACTTTTGTTGGATCAGTTGCATATGAGTTTCAAGTAGCGGTGTATATTTATGTATTAATACTGCAGATAGGGTATATAGTGTAGAAGAAGTCTTGGTGGATTGCACCCATGTTGAGATATAGGAGTGTAAAATTATCCATGTATGCTAGGTCAAAGTTTTCATAAATTGTTACTTTATAGTAGTAGTATCCTACGCTCCTATAGTATGTCAATATTTTAGTAGGTATTTGATGGGGGAGGGGGGGTACCCCTTTTTACTTCCAGAGCACAGTATGTATCGACTTTAAAAATGTACCTTTGTGGCGTGTGGATGTATAGGTTTTAATGGTATGTGGTGAGGTTTTTATCCTTTAAGAATTGTTTTGTATATAAAACTTGGCGATAAGATGTTTAAGTGTGCTAAGTAGATTATCTGGATATGTTGTTGTTAAACCTGTTGGTGAAGTTTCTTTTTCTTTTTCCGATGGTGTGTACGTTATGTTTGTACTTTAATTTTTGTTGTTACATGTTGATTGTTTTGGTAACATGTTTGCTTACACGCATAAACGTATACTGTATTTTAAATAAATATAAAAAAATAAATGTATTACAATCATTTTCATTATTTACTTCTCTCCTAATATTATTCCAAATGCAGACACAGTTATACAAAGTTATATTCTACGTTCTCCTTCTGGGTACTCTTCTTGGCTAACATATCAACTTTATCATGAAGGAGAAATCCAATGTGTGATGGGATCCATAGCAATTGTACTTTAAAATTCCTTTGTCCCAAATTTTTTGAGTATCTATACCTGGCTTCCCCCAAAGAGCATGTTGTTGGAGTCATTATATGAGCCAAGACCTTCAATGATGACATAGAATCAGTAATTTATGATAGAGTCAAGCTCAGTGTCATAGGTTAGCTTTAGGCCATTAGGATTGCAAAAAAATTCAGTTTGCAGTGTAGAAACCCAGTTGTTAATTCTTATGCCTAACTCAACAAATTTTTTATCGTTCTTAACTAGGGAGGTGGCAACAAGAGCAGATGCAGCCCTGCCAGAAGACTCCCGTTTAGATCCATCAGTGTATATAACTTGTGATAACTTATTACTACCAGCTAGGCGAAAATTTCTTCTTGAGCAGTTGCTCTAACAAGAGATTTAAGGAAGGGAATACTAGCAATGAGCTTCCTGGGAGGGACTTGTAGGTATGTGATATTAAATGAACACATCTTCCATGGAGGGGTGAAATGCTCTTGTTGCCTACAGTGATACAGTTCATGCAGGTTATAAAACTTAATGCAATTGCACGTTTTCACAATCCATTTAGATCTGTGTGTATTTACCTCTAGACACTTGGTAAGATTCACTGTGACAGTGTCTGGTTCGTTTCTCAACATTCTAATACCGAGTATAGTGTTAATTTCAACAATCCTATCACTGATACTAGAAATACCAAGCTCCTTCCTCATGTTAAGAACTTTTGTAGATCTGGGACAGCCAAGAATAATCCTGAGAGCTTCATTTTGCATTAACTCCAAGGGTCGGAGGGAACTTTCTCTAGCTAATATCAACATGGGAGCAGCATAATCAATTAAGGACCTAACATAGGTTATGTACATCATTCTCACGATTCTCACATTAGCACCATAGTTGGGATTGTAGCCAGCAACAGCTTTGAGAGCATTTAGCCTAGCTTTACATTTCTTGTTTAGTTGTGTGTATAGTGGATTTGTTAAAGGGTACATCTACACCAAGATATCTGTAAGTTTTAACGTAGCTAATGATTTCACCCTGCAAATAGATGGGTGGGGATGTCGTTTGCTTGTTAATATCTTTGTTTTAGAGGAAGATATTATGAGGCCTAGTCGATTACAAATTGCTTGAACTTCATTAAGAATGGTATTCATCTTCTTATGCCCTGTTGTATTGATCATGATATCATCAGCATAGCTTATAGCTATATGTTTAGGTGAGGCAGGTAGAGCATTTAGGAGAGCATCAGTTCTCACCCAGCTGTTGGTGAGGGCGGACGCAGAGCGTGCGGCTGGTGCCCTCTGGTGTCTGTATTGAGAAGTTTTGTTTTCTCAAGATGGCGGAACGCAGAAAAAGAGTCAACACTGTCTGTGTGGAATTGTTGAAAGGTGCAATATATCAGGACACCGCTGACGTCATTCTGCCTCTTGTGATAAGAGATACGTATGGAATCCCACGTGAGGATTTATATGGGATTTCTCTGAACGGCAACGCGAGAATTTTTGTGAAATTTGTGTCCTCTGCTGCGTATGTGAGTGTTGTGGATGCCTTTCAAGAAAAACGGATTGTTATCAACGCTAGTCTGGAGGTGTGCCTGCGTGATGTATCGACAAGTTATACGTGGTTCGTCTAGTAATATCCCCTTCGAGGCAGACGAGGTGGACATCCGTCGGACTTTTGGGCGCTATGGCACCATACAAGCTGTCCAAATTGGGCGTTGGTCCCAGGGTTTTTATGCTGGTATGCTCGCAGGTTCCTTTTCTATGAAAATAACATTGAGACATCCAATTCCCTCGTTTGTCATGTTGGAGGATTTTCAGACGCAGGTCTACGTAACCTACCCGGGCCAGGTTCGGACGTGCCGCCTGTGTGATGCAACGGGTCATATGGCAGCGTCTTGTGAGCACCGACGAGGGAAACAACGGTCGGACTGACAGACACTGCATCCAAAGATACGATGGAGGAGGATGAGCTGGGCCATCAGAAGCCCACAATGGTGGACGACGTGCTGCAGGTTTTACCAGCGGATGTAAAGTGGAGTGCAGCAGTGGATGCTGCAGAGGGGATCGTCTCGACGCTACCACCAGCGTCGGAGATCGAGGCGATTGGGGTGCGTGGACAGTGCGTCACCTCCGGTGGAAGAGGAGGCACAAACGCCATTGATATTGCCCAGTTTTGAAGACTTACAGAGGATCCTCGATAGCCCGGCGACAGAGGGTTTACCGCCTACATTAGCGGTGTCGCCTGTGGTCGACCATGGTCTAGCGGGACGTGTGGGCAGTGAGGATAGGCGTACGACTTTTA
Organism: Cherax quadricarinatus; assembly: GCF_026875155.1. Taxonomy (NCBI): domain Eukaryota; kingdom Metazoa; phylum Arthropoda; class Malacostraca; order Decapoda; family Parastacidae; genus Cherax; species Cherax quadricarinatus. The sequence continues at coordinate 64,323,424 of NC_069417.1, read as the reverse complement.
TGTCTGTGGTGGTGACGGATGTCGAGGTACATAGAACAGACAGCGATGGCTTATGGGACTATGAGAGAGTGTCACGTAAGAGGCCCATTACACACGTGGAGGACGATGTCTTAACACCAGGTCAAAGGTCTGGTAAAATGGTGTGGGCTGACGTAGTCAAGGGAGTTAAGGGACCCCCCTTAGAGAAGTTAAGTGGGAGTGTGGGGAAAACGGGCAGGTGCAGCAGTGGCAAGTCCAGTCAGGTATAAAGGTGAGGGGAAAACGAAATGAGAAAACCTAACCAGAGAGTTCAAGTGTATAACAATGAATGTAAATGGCCTCAGAGCAGAGGTCAAGAGACGTTGGGTAGAGGTATCGCTCAGACGTATGAATGTTGACGTTTTTTTTATACAGGAATACAATTTTCGGTGTGGTAGTGAATTACGTGTGCAAGGGTATAAGTGCTATGCGGGAAATTCGGATAATCTCAAAGGTGGGGTTGTGATAGGCATAAGGGAGACCAGCCCTTTTAAGCTTGTAGCATGGGAGTGGGGCGGAGGGGGCCGGGTTGTGCGAGTGGTGGGTTTGTGGGGGAACATTCAGGTGGGTTTCGTGGGAGTATATATGCCAGCGACAACAAATCGACGAGTAAAAGAGGATTTTGTACGCAATGTTTTGGTTTATTTTCTCAGAAGTCTACCCTTAGTTTCTGTCATGGCAGGTGATTGGAATTGTGTGATCCAGGAAAAAGACGTCGAACCGCGTGGTGGGGGGTGTAATTTAAGGGTTTTACATGAGGTATTGCAGGCGATTGGTGTAGTGGATGTTGTGGGGTAGCGACGGGTGGAATGTGGAACATACGTTTTGTAGAAGGGGGTTACGCTGCGCGGTTGGACAGGGTTTATATCACCAACTTAATCCATGGTGGCAGGGTCGATTGTGTTGATCTGGGTTTCTCAGATCACCGTGGTGTTCTGGTAACACTCGAGTGGGAGGGGCGCTATCCGTGTATTTACTAGTTATTGGAAATTAAATGTCAGCTTGTTGCAAGGAGTCGATGCTGTGGAAGCTTTCAGGTTATGGTGGGTTGACTTCTGGAATAACGGGAATGGGATAGAGGATGTTGTAGAGTGGTGGCATTAAAAGGGGCGAAACATGCAATACAGGGTTTTTATAGACGGTTAGGGAAGGAGGAGGCGTGTTGTAGATATGGGAAGCAAAAGTATTTAGAGGGACAGCTGCGGGATTGTTATGGTACAGGCGGGAGGTATGACCTAGCGGAAATAGAGTGTCTACATAGTCAATTACGGGAAATTCAGAATGATAAATTTCAGGCTTTGAGGGTGCGAGCTGGGATTGAGGAGGTGCTTTGGGGGGATAAACCCTCAGTTGGGGTTCTGCGTAGTTTCAGAATGCAACGTATGGCGAAGACAGTTTTGTCAGTAGTGGTCGGTGATGACTTGGGTGGTTATCATAAAGGACAAAGGCTAGTTACTACTGAGAGCATAGGGACCTATGCAGATCAATGGTTTGAGAGAAAATGGAAGGGTAGAGAGGGGAATCGAGAGGCGAGGGAAGCTTTACTGCGTGGCATAGTGGCAAATTTGAGAGACGTGGATCGAGAGGACATGGAGGGTTGTATATCGGAGGAGGAGGTTTCCAAGGCTGTTCAGGGACAGGCACTGAGGAAATCACCTGGTTGGGATGGGATACCAGGTGATTTTTATGTAGTTCATTGGGAACTGTTAAAACACATGTTGGTTCGACTTTACAATTCAATGAAAACTAGAGGTAGCATGGGCAGTGAAGCGGGGTTGGGTGTTGTAGTATTGGTACCAAAGGCCGAGGTCTGCGAATCTTTGGAGGCATATAGGCCATCATATTGATGGGGGCGGATTATAAGATTTTTGCGCGTATTTTGGCAAACCGGATGAAACGAGTTTGGACAAGGTAATATTTGGGAAGGGCAATACGGGATTCCTGGCCGATCTATGAGAGATGGTCATCGACGCCTCAAAAGTTTCATGAAAGATTGTAGTGGGGGCGGAGTCGTAGGATTGGATTGGGAAAGGCTTTTGACAATGTGGATAGGGAAACATTATTAGCTATATTATTGAAGCAGGGTTTCGGGGAAGAAATAGTAGCGTGGGTACGTATGTTATATACGGAGGCACAGGTTACGAGTCCAGGTTAATGGGAGGGTGGGGTCCGCGATAGGCATGGGTGGGGACTGCGGTAGGGGTTTTCCCCTCTCGCAGCTTTTGTTTGCCTGTTTGCAGGACCCTTTTATAGATTGGTAATGGGTGGGGTAGGGGGGAGGATTGTGCACAGGAAGAAGCAGTAGAAATTTTAGGTTATGTGGACCATACCACCATCTTGGTGCATAGTAGGAATGGTTTAGCGTTCATAAATAAGGTTATAAGGTTTTTTAGCGATGCGTCTTCCATGCGCATTAATAGAGAAAAATCCAAACTTTTGGAGGTGGGGTCCTGGGTGGGCGGGACGTTAGGTACGGAGTATGGGTGGAGAACCATTGAGTGGATAAAGATCTGTGGTGTGCATTTTTACAATGACGAACAGGCGGCACGTGCATTTAATTCATCCATTGTAGTTACAGCTGCAATTCGTAGGATGGCAGGATGGAGACCAGGTGATGTAACATTACACCAAAGAGTAATAGTTGTCAATGTACTGGTGTATAGTAAATTATGGTTTGTTTCAGCGGTCTATCCATTGATGACGGACGATGTGTTGCGGTTACAGAGGAAGGCTTTGGATTTCATATGGGGTTACCGTAGGCATTGGTTAGGGAAAGACATAGTTATGACGCACGTAACTCGGGGAGGTTTGGGGCTAATACCACTACACAGTCATCTAATGGGCATATATGTACGACAGGAATACCTAACAAGGGGTGGGGTCAGGGGAGTGAGAGTTGATGCAGTGATGAGGGAGGTTCGACGATGGTGGGTGGGGAAAGACCTCACAAGGTGCGAAGCAATGTTACGGCACTTATTGATGGTGCAAAACCCTGTGAGAGTTAAGGCAGGTAAACTAGATAATATAGGTATAACATCGGCAGAAGTCATCGGTGCTGAGGTTTTCCCAGGATATCATTGGAAGACTATATGGCAGGGTTCAAGAAATTGCGCTTACAACCACGGGTTAGGGAAACTGGTTACCGATTCCTCCACGGGATTTTGGCGTCCAAGGCACAATTGTACATTATGGGAATGACCCAGGATCAGACCTGTGCGTGGTGTGGGTGGCCGGAAACGGCGTTTCATGTCGTATACTTTTGTGACAGTTTACATAAGGTTAGGGATTGGTTCAAGGGTGTTCTCGACGAGTGGGAGGGGGGGGTTTGTCGATGCTTAGAGTTTTGAGTCTTGAAATGGGAGATTGCTCGGATGCTGTACGACGTTCTGTGTCATATTTGGTACTTGACTATTTATATGTGTCATGGGGTATGCAGGGGCTTAGGGGTGCGATGCATGTCAAGGCGCTGATGTGTCATGTTTATAGGACGAAATGTAGGAATAGAGAGGTATATGGGCAATGCTGGGAGGGAGCTTTTTCGTTGGGGTATAGGAATCTAACGATGGAAACGTTACGGGAGTAATGAGGTGGGGGTAGGTATAATCGCTTGGTGGAGCCTAGGGGTTGGTCTCCCGGGGGGGGAGAGAAGAGTTAGTTTTTTTTTGGGTGTCTGGACTGGGATGTTTTATTTGGTGTGTATGGTGAATCTGGGTGTAATGTAGGGTGAAGGAAGGGAACCTTGTGTGGTCTGGTGTATAGTGTCTTTCTGGCGTGAATGAGTATCATAGTCTGAGAAAGGGGGGGAAGTGGTACTCAGAACCACGGTATGGTTTTCTTATGCTGAGTCATGCTGAACCACTAAGTCACCAACAGAGGCTACGCCGTGTTTAATATTTATGTTATACAAAATTTTCTAATTTCCCAGGTTGGTGTTAGTTGCATATAGTGTGAATTGTTTGGAGTTTTGTAATGCAATTGTTTTTGTGATGTATTCTGTGTGCACCTGTTATTACTGGTTTTACTAAGTACATAAGAGTCACAGCAATGTATGTAATGCGACCTGTGAGTCGTAAAGTGTGTGCTGGAAGATTTGTGTTTTAATTAATGGTAGAAGTTTTAAGTGGGTAATAGTCTTAACATGTTTGTTTCAAAAAACACTTCTTTCCTATGTTGTGCTATAATTTATATGATGCGGTCTTCTTGAGTGGTCCATTATAGTGCCAAGTACTGTATATTACATGCCTCTCGATATCTTACTGATGATATTGACTATTCCACTTTTGTTACAAGGTATGGATCGGTTGTAAGCACATTTGGTAGTAGGGAATAAATTGGTGGGGTGAAGTGGGTTTCTGCCGGGGGGGGGGGGGTTGATGGATGACTGCTTCAGGATAACCATAGTAAAAGTTTCTGTGTATTACGTCAGTTGTCATTCTATTGTTTATGCCATGCATTATTGTAAGCAGTACGATTATTTCCAGTGTATTATGCAGACACAGATTTTTACATATCGTGGATATTTTTTTGTGTGTAACCACGGTATAGCTTTGTTTTGCAGGGTAGCTCCATTATGTTTTGTTGATATTATACGTCTTGGTCTGTATCCTAGGAATTGGGAAGGGGTTTTGCTTTTACACAGAACACTGATGTGTGTATGTAATATTGTTTGTTGGATAGCAGTCCTGGTAACGCTTTCTCATTTTGATTTATATTTGTTGTATGGATTTTATTAATAAAATATAAAAAAAAAAATATCAACATGAGAGCAGCATAATCAATTAAGGACCTAACATAGGCTATGTACATCATTCTCACGATTCTCACATTAGCACCATAGTTGGGATTGTAGCCAGCAACAGCTTTGAGAGCATTTAGCCTAGCTTTACATTTCTTGTTTAGTTGTGGTATAGTGGATTTGTTAAATGGTACATCTACACCAAGATATCTGTAAGTTTTAACGTAGCTAATGATTTCACCCTGCAAATAGATGGGTCTGGGGCTCCACGCATACATGTCTGAACCTCAATTATGTTGTGATTTGAGTATATTGTTTTTGATATGGTGACATTTCTTATCAGATCATCATTGTTAGTGAAGATGAGGTCTAGTGTATTCTCCAGTCTAGTAGGCTCTATTATTTGCTGGTTTAAATTGAATTTTGTGCTCGTGTGAGTGTGAGTTTTCATCAGAGCTGCCTCCTGGTGTTATTACTGCAACAATATTATTTGCTATATTCCTCCATTTTAGGTGCCTTAAGTTGAAATCCCCCAGGAGCAAGATGTTGGGTGCAGGAGCTGGAAGATTTTCCAGACAGTGGTCAATCTTTAACAGCTGTTCCTGGAATTGCTGGGATGTTGCATCCGGAGGCTTGTAGACTACCACAATGACTAGGTTTTGGTTCTCGACCTTTACTGCTAAAACTTCCACTACATCATTTGAGGCATTAAGCAGTTCTGTGCAAACAAGTGACTCTGCAATGTTCACAATTGATCTACAACTATTCAAGTAATGTCCGCCCATTGAGTGCTACCACATTTCCTGTGACAAAGGACGCAGAAGCCGCTTTCCATACTCTCAAACAGGACATTGAAAACTCAGTAGTTCAAGCCATTGATGAGTCCCTACATTTCTAAGTGGTAACGGATGCATCTGACATTGCCATTGCTGCAGTCTTATCTCAGGCAGGACGACCAGTAGCCTTTTTTTCGAGAACGTTTCAAGGATCAGAGAAGTGTTACATTGCTGTAGAAAAGGAAGCCCAGGCCATCATAGAAGCAGTTCGCCACTGGAGGCATTATTTAACTGGTAGACATTTCAACATAAGGACTGACCAACGGTCCGTGATGTATATGTTCGACAAGAAGCACAAAAGTAGGATAAAGAATGACAAGATATAACGCTGGAAGATGGAACTATCGTGTTATGACTTTGATATTCTGTACCGACCGGGTCAAGAGAACATCTCATCTGATGCATTCTCTAGGTCCCACTGTAGAGCAGCATGTCATGATTTGCAATCACTCTCAGCGCTCGGCAAGGCTTTGTGTCACCCAGGAGTTACACACCTGTACCATTTTGTCAAATCAAAGAACATGCCCTACTCAGTGGAAGATGTGTGACAAGTGATCAGAGCATGCAGAGTATGTGCAGAGTGCAAGCCAAACTTTCATCAGCCAGAGAAGATTCATCTCATAAAATCCACCCAGCCTTTCGAGAGACTGAATATAGATTTCGAAGGACCTCTACCAAGCATAAATCAAAATAAATATTTCCTTAACATAGTAGATGAATATTCAAGGTTTCCCTTTGTGTTCCCCTGTGCAAATATGGCTGCTTCAACTGTTATTAGTTGTCTTTCACAGTTGTTCTCTATTTTTGGTATGCCAGCTTATATCCATTCAGACAGGGGATCCTCGTTCATGAGTAACGAACTTCAGGAGTTTTTGGCTAGCAAAGGTATTGCCTGCAGCAGAACAAGCTACAACCCTCAAGGCAATGGTCAAGTGGAGCGGTTCAATGGTACTATATGGAAGGCAGTTACAATGACATTGAAGTCGCACAATCTACCTGTTCAACACTGGCAAACTGTCCTACCTGATGCTCTTCACTCTATTAGATCATTGCTGTGCACAGCTACTAATGCAATCCTTCATGAAAGACTCCTCAACTATTCACGTCGTTCCTCTATGGGAGCCTCCATGCCTACTTGGTTATGTCATCCTGGACCTGTTGTCCTGAAGAGCCACTGTAGGATGAACAAGACAGATCCTTTAGTGGAAGAGGTAGAGCTCCTGCAAGCTAATCCACATTACACCCATATTCGCTACCAAAATGGTGAAGAGACTACATATCTACAAGACATTTAGCCCTAGTTGAAATCCCCATTAGTGTGGAATCTCAAGATACACCAATAGATGTGAGAGATGCTTCGTTTTCTCCTGGAAAGCCCCTTGAGACTATCTGTACGGAAATAGAGGATTCTGCTCCAGCAGCTAGTCAAACCCCGCTGGAAAATATTGAACCTGGTGAAGAGGCTCAAGTGCTGAGAAGGTCGTGACGTGTACGTCGCCCACTTAACAGTTTGGGAGATTACTGTCTCTGATATTTTAGAAGGGGGAGATTGCAGTGATACTGCTCCTGTGGGGAGCAGCAGCAGGATAATACTGCACCACCTCTCGGGGCCCTTAACAACAAAACACAACAACTTGGTGTGTGTCAAGGGCGCCAACATATGGTGTGTGATTCTCTTCTCTTATATCCATATATTAGTGATGCAGATTACATGGTGAGTTTAAATATGTGGCTTGTAGTTATAACTTTTCTCTTGACATATGCAGGACATCACCATCCCTGTAAAAGCAGTTATTAGATGTACTAGATGTACTTGTTGCAGAAGTACTATGAAGATTCTATGTTCAATAAAGCCTAGAGATAAGGCCTGTGTCTCTATCATATCAATCACATACCTGCAAGTCCCTCCCAAGAAGCTCATTGCTAGTAATTCCTTCCTTAAGTCACTTGTTACAGCAACTGCTCAAGAAGATATTTCTCGCCAAGCTGGTAGTAGTAAGTTATCTCAAGTTGTATACACTGATGGATCTAAATAGGAGTCTTCTGGCAGTGCTGCATCTGCTCTTGTTGCCACCTCCCGAACGATAATAAATTTGTTGGGTTAGGCATAAGAATTAACAAATGGGCGTCTACACTGCAAACTGAATTGTTTGCAATCTTAATGCCGCTAAAGCTAACCTATGACACTGAGATTGACTCTATCATCATTACTCATTCTGTGTCATCATTGAAGGCTCTTGACTCATACAACGACTCCAAAAACATGCTCATTGGGGAAGCCAGGTATAGATACTCAAAAATCAGGGACAAAGGAATCAATGTACAGTTGCTATGGATCCCATCACACATTGGGTTACTCATTCATGATAAAGTTGATATGGTAGCCAAGAAGAATACCCAGAAAGAGAATGTAGAATATAACTTTGGTATATCTGTGTCTAGCATTAGGAATAATATTAGGAGAGAAGTAAATAACGAAAATGATTGTTACAGGAATGCAGTTAGATGCCTGAGTAGATATTTAACCCGCTATGATAAGATTAACGTAGATAAGTATGTTTATGGAGCAACGTGCAATGTAAACAGACTGATGTTGTAGTGGCCAGGCTTAGGGGGCCGTCGGGCAAAATCTGTAACTCCGTTGTTTACTGTCCGATTTTCTCCAGTTTTGGTACACAAGACAAAGTCGTTTCACTCTTTCTTGAAAATATTTATCAAAAATATACCTCAAACAACAACTGAGAAATGACTGATTTACTGAAAATGCCATAGTGATAAACTTTTCTCCTATATGGGACTACATAAGGTTGTTTGGACACTTGGTGCCGAGAGAACAATGCTTATTCTTATTTTTGTGACCATTTTTCTTTAAATGAACGTATCTTTATTTCACAAAAAAAATAAAGTTTGTTAGTTCCTGGAATATTGCAAAAACATCTGCCCTTTACTCCCACATAACTCCCAAAGTATTTGGAATATTTCCAAAATTTGGTCACAGATAAAAAGAGAAAGCATTATTCTACAACTTTTGTGAGTATTATATTCCATTTAATTCAGTAATAAAGGGAGATTTTGAACAATTGTTGAATAAGTTACTTCCGAGATATCGGCCGAGAGCGCCGGCCGGCCCCCGTCTCAAAAAAAAAAAAAAATTCACGAAAATCGCGTTTGTTTGGGTGTATTTCTTAGTAAACTGATGTTCTAGTGCAGTTAGCCTCTAAACACCGTTTTCTCTTACTCAGAGACGACAGGGTGACCAGTTACACTTTTATATCGAAATATTCCCGATAATCTCTGGACCATATTATGGCCTATTTTATTCAGTCTAGAGTATATAACATGTTTGTATGTTATTTAGAGTGTTTATTATATCATATTAGATCAATTCTGATAGACAAATAAGCCGTAGAGTTGATATATAAGCTGATATAAGCGTAATAATGGGCGATTCCTGGCTGGCACCTCGAGCGCTGGAACACTGCTGAGCGTTCCCATCTGGTTCCCAGCTGTCGCTCAGTCTGCGGATAAGTCCCGACCGTTCCCATCTGGTTCCCAGCTGTCGCTCAGTCTGCGGATAAGTCCCGCCTACTGTTTTATGATGCCAAATAGTCAGTTATTATATTAGAAAGAATAATGCAAGAAAAGGCGATAAAAAACAAGGAAACAACTCCAAAAAATATATGGGCCGTGAGCAGACTCGGTACCAACATCGCCGTCACCATACCTGATATAAATGACTATAATTTCTTGTAGAAAGGTCGTAGAACATTCATTCTGGTACCATTGTGTTGCCAAAGAGTTAAGCTATTTTTCATTATATATAACTCAATTTCCATATTTTCTCGATTTTTGGGTGAGTGCGCGCGGAAAATTGCCCTACAGCCCCCTTAGGCAGTTAGGCCTGAGTGGTTGAGGGGAGAGCACGTGTGTGTGTTGAGGGAAGTCCTAGGCCTTCTATATCAGAACTGCTTATCTCACCCGACTGATAACTCATCATGCAACAAATATCGTTGGAGCGCAGCTGAATTGCTGCTGGAACTCTTATGTGTGAACTGTGACTAGTGATATACCTAGTGAAACACAAACATCTTGATTTGAAGTGGCTGTAGGAGGCTACACCTTCACTCCACCTCGCCTGTCTCCCCTCCTTCCTCGATTTGGAACTCAGCCATTCGCCTCTATTTACTTATGGTCTAGAGGCGGTTTTTGCCAGACCACATAAATGCTTGAGTGCCCGTGTCAGTCCTCTGTGCCGCACTCCACTCACCTTACGAATAAGTCTCCTGTGTGCCTACCTGCCTGCTACAAGCAAATATCCTAGTGGTTGTGTTAAGTGCTGCAGATTTGTTGTAACTATTTGCACAAGTGGATTTCACTGACTTAGGACATTGTGCTACCATCAGTACCTACGTAGGCTTAAAATGAGTGAGGAATGTCTGGCCTGCTGGACCTTGAAAATGGCACTATAAGACTTGCATGCCACTTACACCATAACTGGTGTGTCCAGTGACGTGAATGTCCCTTCCTCGACTTTCCTATTCACCGGTATCCCTTAGCTCGTCGCCATTATCTACATATGAGATAAGGGCGAGTTTAACCAATCCAGGCTAAACAGTTTTTTAACTGTAACAAGCCAGAGGTTCATCTATAAGCATATTAAGTTTGTGCTGATTTATTTGTCCACAGAGTGAAAATTTGTCTGTCATTCCTAGACACGTGTGCTAGCTGTGTTAAGTGCTGCGGGTTTGGAGTAATTAACGAGTAGTAGTGCAATATTGGTAACTCTCGAAACGACTGTGGCCCCGTGAATGACCTTGAAAATCGCACTGCGACCCGCAGGCCACTACACCCACATTGCCTGTGTCTAGCAAGGTGAATATCCTTCCTTGTCCTTCTATTCACCGGTATCCTTTAGGCCATCGCCAGTGTGAAAACTCCTGTCAGCTATGAGTATAGCTGATGGTGTTGACGTAGATGATGGTGAAGGCAGATTTGAAACATATTTTAGTAAACAGGCTCGGAAAAAGAACGAGGCTTCCAGAGAAAGCTTGCTGAAAGCAATACAGTGGGCGCACACCCTCCCAAAGCTGTCAGGTTAGATTTCCCTGACAACACTGATCAAGAGACCAAGTTTAACTGGTTTTTCGAAGCTAGTGTAAACAATCATGAGAAAACGATCAAGTTTGTCCGCGATGAGGATAACTACGTCTTTGTGCCTAATGATTCAGCATTTATAGACAAACTTCTCACTCACGAATATGCCAACATCAAACTCCGAGCTGCCCCACCAAGGGCACCTAAAGTGCTTATTGTCATCTACAACGTCAACAAGCACTTGAATCCTCAATATCTGGCGTCAGAGCAAGTTGCAAGCCCTCGTCGACTTTCCAACGGTCTGATATTAGCTGAGTGGACTGGCCAGGGGACTCTGCCACGCTATATTCACTACCGTGCAGCCCTCAACAGACGCTATTACATTGCATTGTACAGACCTCCTCAACGTCGATGTTATAAGTGTTGTGGAAAATATTTTAATTTTCCGAAACTATAGTGCCTAATAGGTGTTTAATGTGTCTATATGGGTCAAAAATGTATTTGAAAATAGAGTAGAACCAAGAGTTCCCTTTGCGCATGCGCAGATGTGCGGGGGGTTTGGGGCGACTTGGGCCATGGGGGAGGCGGGAGTTTTTTGAATGTGGTGAGGAGGCTGAGAAAACCGGGAATGAGGAAACTGGCGTTCACGGTGGCCTAAGGATCAATATAGGCCTCAATTCATAATAGGAAGTGTCGTGACTGTCCCTAGTGAAGAGTGAGGGAACGTGATTTACGGGACCACCGTAAAGGGGTGGTAAAATTAGTGAATAATGTTCGACCGGGTGGCAGGTGCACGGCCATGGTGTGTGTCCAGGGGAAATACCCGTGTGTTAATCCTCGCTCATCGGCCTCAGATCTTAATGGAGTGACCTCTAATTTGTATAATAGTTATGAGACGTTAAATCGTCTTGTGAATGGTAATGTAATCAGTGATAATAACATTGAGTTAAGAGAATGCGGGATGTGAAATAGAGCGCCCTGCTCCGAGTGAACGTGTGACTCTCGTACCGGGGATAATGAAGATTTATGGAATCACGACTTCTAAACCGGGACAAACCGATGGATACCTCGTCCTGCCGGAATAAGAACCATGTCGGTGTAGCAGGACTTCGAAATGAGATGGGGAATGGAGGAAATAAGGAGTATCAATCACCCACAGTTAAGTAACCTTTCTAGTTATAGCAGACTGATGCTGGCCAGTTAGGTATGTTGTGATTAGATAGGTTATGAGTGATCCAGCTACATCAAGTGACCAACAGAGAATATCTGGTAAGTGGAGAGATTATGTACAAGTGGTTTTCCTTGATGGATATATCCATGTGTAACCTACCCCCCCCTCTTCATTCAGTTACACTAATATAATCTATACAGTCCACAATTAATTAGTAGCACCGTACTTGTGGGTGCTATCCAATCCATACTGGTCTCGGATAGATATGGATAAGATTGTGAGGTCAAAGGAACCACTTGCCGCGACCAGGGGTGGTTAAGTTTTCTCACATGTCTACACGGGGTGACTACGGTAAACAATATGGTTGTCTCCCAATGAGTTTACTGGTATGTATGTAATGTTGAGGTACATACAGGTAAGCACCCTAGAAAATTTTCCATATCTGCCCGTTGGTCCTTCGAACCGGATGCAATCAGTGAAAAAATTAATTGAATTAATTACTTAATAATTAAGTGACTGATTGAAGGAAGTGGGTGTAGGGTGCACAAGTTTAATCGATCGTGTGATGGATGATAATTAGCCCAATTAATTGCTAGCACATGTGTGGCTAGGATTTATACAAGAGTAAAGTGCAAGAATTACTCTTATAAGGCGCCTACTTAAGTTGTATAAATCATGATTAATAATTCTCTAAACCATGACTTGGATCTAAAGGAGTTATTGTCTCATTGGGAGTTTCGATACGTGGATTAGGGTCTAGAAATACACACGTAGGCTGTTGTTACGTATATTACTGTTATTGGAGAGAGCCCTCAGCCGTTTTACATATCACCATGTTACACTGTAATACTGCCCTGGCCGTCAGCCCAGCAACCCAGTGGGTCCTTTTTAATAGTGTAGCTCAGCTCAAATGAAAAAGACCGTGACTCCGGCGAGACCGGGTTGGTCGTTGAGTCAATGGACGGTTACTGGTAACTGTTACTACTACTACTGAGACGGTAACTGTTACCCTACTAACGAAAGCTCGGCGACGCTAACGAATTCCGTGTCCCGACATACAACAAATACAAACTAGAAGCTAGGCAGGTATACGGGCTTAGGCAGATTCTATACAAAATGTCCAAAGTACACAACATGAAACCATTATATATACATAAGTAGAACATTGGGAATGAAAGCGTATGTAACTGAAACTGTAATGCAATACAAAGGTATAACTATAGAACAACTTAAACATCAACAAATGAACAACGAAACTCAACCTTGAGATTACAATAGATAAAAACCAAAATTTGTGATCGTCGATCTGTATTCCAAGTGATCTACCGGATATCTGAGGCAGGAATATATCAAAGAAGAGTGTTTAACACAGAAAGCAGATTCGTTGCAACGCAAATCTAGACTGGTTAACTCTCAGAATCGGAGAGAACATGAACACAAAAAAAAAAATTCTTGAATACTGATAAGTTTGAATACTGTAATTATTCCATCTATACAGTTATTTACCATTTAACCCCAACTCTGGCTGAAAGATTGGCATATGCAATGGTGGTCATCTCTGGGAGGAGCAAACTCAGTAGCAATTGGCTAACTCAGCTGTATTGAGGCAAATCTGATTTGGAAGTTACAAATGATACTTGAGGAAATTCTCAATACCTTCGATACGTAGTGGAATAATGACTTTCAGGCTGACATCTGACGAGTAACAGAGGAAGAGAGTACAGGATCAGGAGGATTGTCAGAGTACTGTCACACATTATCTTGGGTTGGAACTCATTAATATCATCATACTAACTTCAAATGATCCAATGCGATTCTTTACTGACGCAGTACTAATCTCTCTAACCTTCTACTTTTTACCAGTGTATGTTCAAACTACCCCGATAAGGATCCAACAAACATTTGAATCAAGCTTTGTTGGCATTGAGCAGGACGATTTTGTTAAAGTTAGTCAGCATAACTCATCGAACCTACTTTGATTTTTGATGCTTTACTCCAGTATTTGCGACTCTTGTAAATTCATGCTGTTTGATTATTAAGTGATTTTCACGGATTTTCTTCTAAAAAACCCTTTGAGCTAAAGCTGGTACGAAGTTCTCAGTTGCTACGAAATCAATCAGGGTTGTAATTTGGTTTTCGGATTAGAAATAACAACTCATAAGGCAAACGTTTATCTACACCATACAATGCATAATGTGGAGTGTCACCTATAGAAACATGTAAAGCAGAATTTATAGCCCACACTGCACATCAGGTATAACTTCATTCCCCAAGTTTCACTATTGGGTTTTGAATAGTGGCTCTCAATACATCAAGTACTTTCTTATTGGTTCGTTCCCCGCTAACCCATTGCTGGCAGGATGATGGAGGAACAAGGTGGATTTAGAGATCTTGTTACAAAGGTACACAAATTTTCAAGAATTTCATTACAATTCACCTCCATTTATCTATTACTAGGGACTTAGAGTGGTGTAATGTGCCTGCAGATAATTCGTTCTTTAAACGTCTTTAGCTACTGTCTCGCCAGTCTTATCTCAATAGGAACTAACTCGCAATATCTGTGAAAAGTCTACCATAACACACAGATGTTGTATACCTTGGAGGGAACATTGGAAATTAGCTAACAAGCGCAACTCTTTCCCAAGTTAGCTAGTAGTTGGATACACTTGGGATTGGAATAGACCATTACATTGCCTTTATGTGCCTGCAACACGAACATTTCCTAACATTACTCAGAAATATCAGTTCCATAAAACGAGCCAAAAAGTATTCGAATCTGGCTTTTTTTACTGAACGATCCATTCAGGGTGTTGCAACACCTGGTACCATCGTGAAACTAGCTGTAAGGCTACATTCACTAGTGACCGTGGGAATTACAAACTGGTATAATACTCTTCTTTCTGCTTGGAGTACCCAACTCGGCTGTTCGATACAGTAATTCTTGGTTCATGAGAAAGTCACTGATGGTGCTGGTGGCTTCACAGTCGTGAATACGATCTTCCTGGAGCAGGATCGAACACACAGAACACAAGGGATCCGGTTCTTTTCTTACTGGAGGAATGAACAAACTCCGGTGGGAGTGGGATGACTCCCCCCGGTTGAAAAAAATTAACGCTATAACACGCAATATGAGCAAGGGAGAACGAATCTACTATCTCAAAACTGCAACACAGGAGAAAAAGAAATAACAGGGCGGGAACAATGCTGATATTCAATCTGGAGTACGCACACAGTAACATGAAGGTATCAGCAAAAAGAAACTACACTTACAAACTTTAACAACGTGGAAGTTACTACTCGAGAAATAAACTCATACAATGCACTGATGATTACTGTCAACTAGGATGGAGTCACAATCTAAAACACAAGGGACAACAACAACACTCAAGAGAGCACACTAACCACAGAAACGTCTTTCTGCAAACGCATGTGCATCAGCAAGAGATGGCATAACTCGTTGCCAAAGTAAAGTTCTTCTCAAAGCGTCCCCATGGGAAGGAACGAATACTTGAACAAGTCGCCATCGCAAGGCTAGTAGCACTATCGCTGCTGCAATGATATTGTGGCGGAGGTCCAGACAGGATGACAGTATACTAGTGCCTGACCGCTCGGCTACGTAATAAGTAATTCACGGATCTATAGGAACTTAATCTGAACTTCCACATTTTGCAGCACTTTACAACAAATCTCAGATACAAGCTGTGAGAACAAACACATTGCTCAAGGGCTAGGTGTGATTGTCATTCATTCAGTAAGGGAATGTTTGGTACTGTGGACTGAATTCTCATTTTGACTTTGACCTGGCATTGATACACTCAATGTGCACATTCAAAAGTGACTCCAGGACATGATCTCAAGTGAACTTACTCAAGGGCATAAGGCAAAAAAAATAGAGAAATGACACAGTAAGCTTAAGTGGAAGAAAATGCTTAACAATTCGTGCATAAGAAACAAAAAAATGTCTAAGATACCCTGCAAGAGAAAGGAAAACTCATTTACAGACCTATATGACCAAACTAAAAAAAAATACATTGAAATAAACAATAAAAATATTACTGAGAGACTGGTATTTAATGCAAAAAGAGCTGTCTCTTATACTCTGCTATTAATAAAAGAAATTAATTAATCAAATTTTTAAAATCAATGTGAAAGTGTAAAATAAAATTACTTAAATTGTTAACCCTGGGAATTTTAAATATTTTCTAAGATGCATAGGACACAATTAAAATCTAACTACACAAAATATCAATAAAGAAAATTACAATTCACTGCAGAACAGAGTTCACCAAAATAATTTCCACCTTCAGAACAAGTGCAACAAAATAGCGTATAGAAAATAAAATCACATGCATGTGAATAAAGTGTCCACTACTGGAAAACTCAGTAAAAAAAAGGAATTAAATTATGCAGAGAAAAAAAAAAATAAACTGATTGAACCCTTTAACTCTTAATTGGGTAACTTAACAAAACAATTTACTCAAACAGAGTAAGAAACCTTTACGTTAAAGAATTGAACTTGCATCAAGAGTGAATTTGTTCAAGAATATCAGAAAATGAAAAAAAATAAAAACACAGGAACAAAACAGGTAATATAACACTTACAGTGACGGAGCACACATCTTAAAATATATTCTTCCAACAAAATATCTCCTGCTGTGGATGATACAACAAAATCTGCTGTGACTGGATACGACAAAAATCTTGCTGTGACTGATAACGACAAAATCTAATCCTTGCTGTGACTGATACGACAAGAAATTTTGCTGGTTACAATAATGATACAAACAGTCTGCGAAAAAATTAGAGGAATGAGACACTGCTGACACACGAAAAAAGACACACATAAGAATAAATGGATAATTTGGTATACTGAAAGAATACAAAAAAAAAAACTGAATCCCTTCACACAGGGTGACTGACTGGTTACCACTACACATAATACTTACTAGAGACAGGATACCATAAGGACAAACAGCAGAATAAAATGTATAAGATAAGTGAAAACAACTGAAAAAACCACAAGGTTTAGAGTACACTAGCAAATTACTATAAATGTCTCCACAACCGCAAATGTGCTTAAAATGCCAAGAAAAATTGTCTCAAGAAAAGAATCACTGAAGTCTGGAGTAGTAGACGGCGGTGAGGGCTGACGTCACCCCTACTAACTCACTGTTTGTCGGAAGAATGCGCGTGTTCTCGTACAACTCACATAATGGGGTTGTCGATGGCGCCAGCTACTACAATTCTCTTGACCATTATGGAGCCAAAACAGTAACAAGGAACCCGGTACCAGGGTGCAAAACAACCACCAGTAGATAGGTGGATGGCTGGTGGGTGGTGGGAGAGAGTGAGGTGAGAGTGTGACTCTTGCTGGGGTTCTGCCGCGCACCCCCGGGTGGTGGGAGAGAGGGGTGGGGGAAAGACTCTCTGGCGGACGCGCTCACTTCCACCAACCCCACGAGGTGGCTTAAACCCAACTGTACGATGCCACCGGAATGGTGATAACCACTCTTAGCTCCCAAGAAGGGAGCGACAAAGCGAAATAGGGACCAATACCTCAGAGGAACAGAGGAACATTGGCTTACTTCTTACCTGCGTGTCTTACTCTCACTCTCAGGCTGGGTTAGAAGCTCTGGGTTGCTGACTGGCTTACCCCACGAGAAATGGCTGACAGGAAGACGTGGTAAAAACGATGCACGAACGCACTAAGGAGCAGATGGATGACAGGAATACAGGCTGGATGATAGGCCTGACTTGGCGTTCAACTTTCCAACAGTCTGGCTCCTGACTGGCTTAATTATGCAAAATCCGGGTCAACACCCTCGGAGATTGAAGCAATTAGCACACAACGAACTAAGCCAGAAGCTTGAAACGGGCCTGCAATCAGGCTTGCACAGGCTGAAGGTTGTGAGTGAATGTATAAACGGCTGGACTGGAGGGTGGTGAGGGTAGTAGGCGACTGGCTGGAGAATCACCTTTGACCTCAGGCCGCTACCCACAACCAACCTTCTACGCCTTGAATTACCCTTAAAAACGTAAATCCCCACGCTCCACAACCGCTGTACACCATTTACATGTGGGAGTTCGATACGTGGATTAGGGTGAGAAATAACTCACATAGGCTGGTTGTTACGTATAATTACTGTTTATGTGGAGAGAGCGCCCCTCAGCCGTTACCCTATCTCCTTGGTTACACTCGTAATTAACTGCCTGGCCGACTGTGCCCAGCACCCAGTGGGGTCCATTTAGATAGTGTCAGCTCAGAGCACAATATGAAAGACCGTGACTCAGGCGAGACGGTTTGGGTCGGTGAGTCAATGGACGGTTACTGTAACTGGTTACTACTGAGACTGGTAACTGGTTACTACTACTGAGAAATGTGGCTGGACAAGTCCGTGAATTTTAAGATAATGAAAGCATCATATAACAGGCCTATTAAAAGCCATGTGACGAAGCATTGATTTAGAGGAATCACAGAAAACCGTGAACCTTAACGAATTAAAGTTTTATATTTAGATGTTTTAGAGATAGTAGATTTGATTGGTACGAAATTGTGGTTTAAGACATGTGAAAGAGATCTGCTGGAAATTGGCTGATGGAATGGAAATGAATGTTTTAATTAATCAACATTATGAATTGGAAGAAAAAACTGCCTTGTAAAAGTATAGGCTTTGAATATATTTAAGGTGTAAGCCCAGGCAGTTGGTCACCCTACCTATGAATTAATGCAAAAGGGTGGTTTGCCAAAACCTCCCGGGTACGTCTGGGAGGAAATCAGACTAGGTCGGCAGAAATAATTGTTCAATTGCAGTACCAGTCAGCCACAGCAGTTCTAAGGATATAACACATAATGACTCTGAAGTATCTGTCAAGTCTCAAAAGGGAAAAATAATCCCAGTGGTAATAATCATAGTTAAGAGTTAAATGCAATATAAGTCAGGATTCAGTAATAGTTGGTTCTCACATCAAGGGTAAGAGGAAAAAAAGTACTCAGTAAGGTAACCCGTTAATAAGAGGTCAGGAAAGGAAAAGGAGACTGCCTCTTCTGCAGGGTATCATTTCACTAAAATTGTAATGCCTAAAATTCTGGGAATTAAAGTGGAAAGAATGAAAGAAACTTGACAGATTTATCAGATGTCTAGACAATCATAATGTAAAGGATTGTCATACCAAATTGAACATTTGCTATCAATGCAACAAGGGAAGGCACCATACAGTTATGTGCGGGGGTTGTATGTGATTCTTATAAAAATTGGGGGACCATAATGATAATGTTAAAAAACCCTGACACTACAGTGATGATGTAAAGGTTGCAGCTAATGGCAATAATGAGGCTAGCTGAGGTAGCCTTGCCGGTTTGGATGTAAAATTTCAGGATATAAAGGGGCATTAAACCCAAAAAGCCTTTGCGGCGTCACTCCCCTCAACACTGGTACGGGCCATGTAATATATGGCAGATACGCTAGTAATAATGATAGAAGTAGTAAATACGTCACGGTGTCTTGCTCATAAAAGGTCAACCCAGTACAAGTATTCTTTATCGAGAATGATGTTGAACCAGTCTAATTTGTGGGGAGCTGGACAGCATGGGATTAATATAATTGAGAAAGCCCAAATGATTCCTTTACTCAGGAACAATACTGAAGGATGTTAAATGTGAATCTGGACATTACTGGGTGCGACTTCCGTGGAAGCTCGACCGTCCAGAATTACCCACTAATTATAGGATGGCGTATGGACAGTTAAGGGCCCCGCTCTGCGAATGAGCAAGACACCAAAATTGTTGACTGCTTTTTAATGATATAATTTAATAAACAGTTAAATAATAAATTGTTCTTACTTCAGGCGACGATAAATGCACACCTTAAGTGCCCCAGGTGGTCCACTGAGCGAAGTAATTGGGGAAATATCTTATGTGGACAATTTCGGGGTTTTGGACGTCAACTGAAGAGGAAAATAATGGGATATGTGAAGGGGTTAATGAAATAATGCAGTAAGGTGCTGGGGCTGACTTGGGATATGAGAGAGACTTGTTATTGTTAAAGTCTCAAAATTCCAGTTTGCCCAATAAAATTAATCCAGGGAGCATAGGCTTATGCCCCTGAGAGAATGGAACACTAATTAGTCATTTTGGGGTTCAATAAATATGGATGGCCATGGAGTTGGTTTTCCTATATGCAGTAATGTGCTGGGGTGACTTGGGATACTGGAGGGGACTTGTTATTGTAAGTCTAAATTCCCGTATGCCCCAAAAATTAATCCAGGAGCATAGGTTATGCCCCTGAGGAAGGAACACAATTTTTTCCATTTTGGGGTTTAATAAATATGGTGGCCCTGGGGTTGTGCCTAAAACGTAATGTGCTGGGGTGATTGGGATCTGAGAGAATTGTTTTGTTAAAGTCTAAATTCCCGTATGCCCAATAAAATTAAACCCGGGGGCTAGGCTTATGC
>NC_069417.1:64272725-64302619 GCF_026875155.1 Cherax quadricarinatus | reverse complement strand
GCTTTTTTTGACGCCCACGTTTTGAAGGGTCTATCGCCCCATAACCCCTTTTCCCCCCCCCCGCCTGTCCCCCCCCCCCCCGTTTGGAACCTCTCATCCTGTACCTCACGCAGCCTCCCTTTAATTCCCATAATTTCATCCATTGGATAAGTGCCCGCCACCCCCCCCTCGCATAACAACCCGTAATCTATCTCCAAATAGTTAGCAAGCCCATATTTTAAAGAATTGATACGTTTCCTTCCTTTACGTAATATTGCTTAATCCGTTCTTTAGCCACACCATCCCACCACATCACCACATCCTCTACCCCATTTATCTCTGCACGTAACCCCTCCCACAGCGTTGCAAATCCCTCTATCCCTCCTCATCACCTAACACACTTGTATTTAATTTCCAATATCCCTAGATATACCTGCTAGTGACTCCCACGCCACCTCTGCTACTACCGCCCGATGATCCGAATAAGCTACTTCTATTGTACGGAAAAATGTCAACCCAACCCCTTGAGTATTATACAGCCTATCCAACCTAGCAGCGTAACCCCGTTCTTACAAAAGTGTGCTCTACCTCCCACGCCCCTCCTCCAACCGCATCCCGCAACATGAATATCCCTCAAAAGATCTCGCAAGGCCGCCGCCGACACGTGCCCCGCCCCTTTTGGTTCCACGTCAGCCCTCCTAATAACGCAGTTCCAGTCCCACCAACGACGGCCACTGCAGGTAAACCACATAAGAAGAAAAACTAGTTCTTCACATACAAAATCCCTTTTTACCCTCACATCATTTTCCGCTGGTGCATACACACTTACAAAAGATACCCCCTGCCCCATCCACCACCATCCACGCGCAATACTCTTCCCCCCCTCCCCCCTCACTTCTTAGCAACACAAACGGCTTGCCTCCCTGATCAATATACCCACACCACCTTTCAGACGTGCAGATGGCAGAGTCATGACCTGAAACCCCTCCACCTCGAGCACTCTTCCCTCCTTGAAATTGTGTTCTTGCAGGAACACTACATCCACCCTATATTATACAGAAACATTCGAAACCATTCCTTCTTCACACTATTACACAGTCCATTTACGTTCACAGTCATACACCTAAGGCCTCTTTATAGTTTCCAACCCTTCCTCCTCTTTCATTCATCCCAGGCCTCCTGCCCCAGGAGCCAGCACAAGGCTTCACACCATCAACCCCCCCCTTTTTTGCGATGCCTCTTATCGTGACTGCTTCGCATATTGCTCTTCCTTGTCCTCCCAGACTCTGCGCCGGCGTCAGGACATCATCTGAGTCTGACGCCGCCGCTCTCTTCTCGTGAGCCCTCTACTCCATGTTATCTTCTGAGGTTCCCTCACGATGAACCTCAACCTCCACCAGCCCCGTTCCACAGCACACGGCGACAACTCTCTCTTACTAGTTGGCCCGTCAACCCTGCTATGTTTTTTATCCTTACATTCCTCTACAGGCAACGCGTGCTCTCACCAGCTCAGGAACAACATCCTCTGCAGGCGGTGTCAATGTCCTTAACACTTCCTGAAGCTCTTCCTCTAGAGCCTGCACCTCCTCCTGCACTTGCACTTCTGTACTTTTCCTTTGTGTAGTAACAGATCCTTTTACATCACAGCTACCTCACACATGCCAGTCTCCTCTTTGGAATCCTCCACTCTTCACTCCACAAGCGCCCAGGCCCTTGCTATCGCACTGGGCTCTCACCAGCTAACACGCTGTAAACTGGTGCTTTCAGCAGTTTGCGCTGGCGCCCATCCCCTCACTGCACGCACACTGGGCCGCCCTATGGTCGTACGCCCCACATATTCTGCATGTACGTCTCTGTCCGCATAACGATACCATAACTTGGCGTCCTGAAGTCCTCCAACACGTCTAAGACGGTATGGGATGTCTCAGAGACAGCTTCATGTGAAAATGTACCCTCACGTACGTCCCATTAAGCACCTGCCGTCCACATCCCTTTAGTGCCTTTAAGGTACGGTCCCATAATGATGTCTCAAAAACACACCTTATGTCAGCCTCATCTGCCTCAAATGGGATAAAACGTACGTTAAACAAACCCACGTAAAGTGGCGAATACGTCGATCAAACGCTCCTTCACAGCTGGAGTAGCGGTCATACTCACGACCTTGGAATCTCGTCACCCAAAGACTCATACACGGACGTGAATCAATTTGACGAAAGATTTCAGTAAGCCCCATTCAGGGCTACACCATACACCTCATCGTCCCTGGATTCCATAGGCTCCCTAAATGATTGTTGGAGTAAGACTTGCACTGAATAGGTGAAATCGGCCCCCACGAAGCAGCTAAATAAACACAATGTTAATTATGCGCCTCCACACACACTCGCCATGTTGATACAAGGTAGCTCGCCTGAAACAGCAGAGGGGTGCAGCGCACAACCTCACTCGACCGTGGTCAGGCAGCGAAATTCTTATTATTAATCACTTATACGTCCTTGTAAATACGTGTGATATTCTTTGGATTATATAGGTAGTATTTATGAATTTATTAAACCCACCTGTATGTTCGGGTGTGGGTTGCCTTCGTGTAGAACGTGGAATTGTTGTTTAATTTTTAATGGATAACATGTCTTAGTTTATGTAACGTATGCATAGCATACATATAAATATGTATTGTGTTTTTTAAATAAAATATAAAAAAAAAAAAAACTTTGACATATTGCTGAAGAAGCTGCCGAATAAGATGGCAGAGTGGGAGGAGAACCGTCCAAGAACACCCACACTTGTAATCCTTGGTCAGTTCTCGTTACTCTTCTGATATTTTGTATTCAAGTGTAGCTTTTTTACGTTTTTCTTCTGTTTAAGGACATTGGATCACCTAAGTTTTACCAGCTTCTTCAAACAAGATTTATTATAGTTATGCAAATTTTTGGTAAACACTTTTATATTCTGCACTAAAACTAACTGTGAGGGAAAAGTAGGAGTAAGTGGGGTTAAGGTTGTTCAGGCAACCAGGAACCATTAGCGAGTTACGTCGCGCACCTACCCCCCTCTGGCGGGCTGGGGCGAAACTAGTTCTTGGTGTCTGATTTGTTCAAATTTCTACTCCTGGTAATATCGACCTTACCTGGTGTGGGTTGAAGTTTGGAGAGTCACTTCACCTCCACTCTTCTAATCAGGTAAGGTGATCTACCAGGAGTATTACTGTTTGTTCCTTTCTTTTGTTTGCTGGTTACCAGTAATGATTTTGGCATTTATCATTCTTTTCCTTTCTTAAATGTTATATTATCATGACCAGTGGTAACCAGTTTATTTTTCTTATTACCAGCTCTGTTCCTGGCGTGGTCATCCAGGATAGACGCCAGATAAAGGAGCAAGACATTTGTTAATGAGACTTATTAACATTATTGGACTACTACTTGCCCTTGCCTGTTCTACTTGTGGTGCTCCATCCAAGTGGTAGGAGATTCCAAAACATCGGACTATCACCATCCGCCCAGGATAACCTACATCAATAATATCAGAAGATCTATCCAGGGCCTTACCTACTCCTGCCCAACTACAAGAACCGAAGGCCACATGTTTTTATTATATTTAAATTTTAAGTAAAATCCTCAAATCATTATTCTTATTTTTCCTAGTTTCTTTATTTTTCCATGAGTTTCTTTTGTTCAGATGGAAGGCGTTCCACTGACAATGGCGACCTTGCCAGGATCCGACTCTTGAAGCAACATCGTCCTGATGTTTCAACTGGTTGTGAGTATAACATTTAAGATAGAAAAGGGCGAGTTAGTTGAGGTGTCAAGTCATTACTGGTAGTCTGGTTGACTTACCGTTGTTTGGTTCTAAGGTTCGGTTTAGAAGTTTACCTATTTGTTGGACCTGGGGAACTTTGATGATAACCCCTCCTGTGTGAACCGTGTGTATTTAGCTTAGTGAAGGCTATTGGGCCCACAAGTGTATTCTTCCAGGGAGAAATATTTTTCATTTTCTACTTTGGGAAGTTTAAAGTGTGCGGACTGAGTCCCTCTTTTGTAACAGACGTTCCTGTTAGTTTTAATTAAGACAGTTTAAGTTGGGTACGTAATATTTCTTTTTACAAGATGGATTCTTTAGATTTCTGGTTGAAATCTGGAAAGGAAATGGGATTTACTGGACAAAGCCTTGATAATTAAATTACTGCTAAAATGGCTATTGAAGAGAAAAAGGAAGAGAAAAAAGAACAGGAAAGACTAGCTCGAGAAGATAAAATCTAACAGGAAAGGATAGCTAGAGAAGATAGAGTTCAGGCAAGAGAGGTAGCCTTCAAAATGAAGGCCCCTCAAGGAAGGTTCCTTGATGTTGGTGAAGGGCTCTTGATTTAGGGAATTGGATCTGTGCTCCAGTTCCCCGAATTAAGCCTGAATGCCTTCCACATCCCCCCCCAGGCGCTGTATAATCCTCCGGGTTTAGCGCTTCCCCCTTGATTATAATAATTCAAAATGAAGGAAATTGAGTTAGAACAATCAAGGTTGGAATTAGAAGCCAAGAAAATAGAACTATCTAAACAGAAAATAGATGAAGGGGTACTAGAATACCCTTCCCAAGAAAACCCAATATTAGGATGCCACAAATACCACATTTCTCAGAACAAGATGACATAGCGGCATATATTACTCGATTCGAGAGTACTGCTACTCTGTGACTGGCCATCAGATTCTTGGGCTACTAGGCTTGGCTTACTACTGTCAGGTTCAGCATTAAACGTCTATTCCACTTTACCCTCTGATGTTATTTCTAGTTATAGCCTGCTGAAGAAAGCTATACTGCAGGCTTTCAAAACTACTCATCATTACAGGTAGGAGTTTAGACACATCAAAATAACTCCTAATCAAAATTATATGCAATTCTTGACAACACTTTTCAGATTATTTGATTCGTGGATTGATAGTGCTGAGGTTGACCACGATTTCGAATCTTTACGAGACCTGATGGTAAGAGATCAATTCCTTTCTTCTGTAAACTCTGACTTACGAATATTCATTAAAGAACAAACGTTCATACGGCTGCGGAAATGGCACAAGCTGCTGATATATATGCTTGCGCTCATAATAACTACCCTAAAGAGAGTAGCAGATATAAGCCTGTTGTGCCTAAGCAGTCTGAGGGATCCAAACCCTCCGTACCGAAGAATTCCACGGCCTTCACAGTAAAGTGTTTCAACTGTAATGAGTGGGGTCATAGACGGCCCGATTGTCCTAGGAAAAAGGTGAAAGTGTCGGTAAATGTTTCACTGAATCAAACATAAACGCACCCTTTTTGTGAAGGTACAGTCAATGGCATGAATGTATCAACCATTCTTAGAGACACTGGATGTTCCTGTATTGTTATCTCAAGTAAGCTTTTCCCTAACCTAGACTCTTCACGTTATAAGTCTACTAAATTAACTGACTATTAGGAAGAAGCGGTTCTTTTCCAACAGTCAGATGTTTCGTTAGGTGCAAATGGTTTTAAGAATGGGTAGTATAGTTGCCCAAACGTTCTTTGGTCATAAATTTTTATTTAAACTTTGGAATTTTGGGTTTCCAAAGGTGAAAAAAGATATTCCCACGTGGTTAAAGAATTTCAGTTGAAAACAAATCAAGCCTGAGGTACTTGGGAACACTTTAAAAGTAAATCACTTCTGGAATGGGGCCCTGGCTCGTGTGGCTTTTTCACCTAACCATTAACGTTTTTTCTGGCCGTCTAGGAAAAACTTTCAATTGCTTCCAAAAAGATTGATTCCCTCTTGTTTGATTTTAAAATGACTCCTTCCTAAGGATTTGGAAGGGGTATTGGAAGGGAAAAAAAGGGGGAAAAATTTTTAAGGTTTTGGCAAACAGACTTTACAAGTTAAGTCGCGCACCTATACCCCTTTGTCGGGCTGGGGCGAAAAAGTTCTTGGTGTCTGATTTGGGCCAATTTTCACTTGGAATATTGATTCCGGGGTTAATTTGGAGAGTCACTCACCTAACTCTTCTTCAGTAGGTGTTCTACAGAGTAACTGGTTTGTTCATTTCTTTTTTTCTGGTTACCAGTATGATTTTGGGCATTTCACCCTTTTTTTTAAATGTTATATTCAGTGCCTTGGAAAACCTGTATATTTTCTTATACCGCTCGTTCCGGCGTGGTCATAAGGATAGCGCCAGTTAAAGGAGCAGACATTTGTTAATGAATTTCTTAAACAATTTAGAGTACGGTTGCTTGTTCTCTTGTGGTGTTCCATAAGTGGAAGGATTCAAAAAATCGGGGACTTTTCCGGCCGGGAAACCATTCAAAATTCGTCTATCCGGCCTTACCACCCTCCCCTCGCGAACCTTATTTTTTTTTAATAATTTAAATTTATTAAAGGTAAAACCCTCAAACCCATTATTCTTATTGGTCCTAGTCGTTTCTTATTTTTTTTATTTTTTTTTATTTCTTTTGTTCAATGGAAGCTTACCATGACATTTAATTCCAACCCTCCCTTTTCCCTTGGTTAGAATTGAGCAGAATAAAAATGTTAATTGCTTTTCTCTGTTTTCCCATCGGGTATTTTTGGGTTCATCTTTGCTAAAATATTCTTCCATTAAAACCTATAGTATTCCAATTTTTACCGTCAACCATCCAGATACACCACTTTTTTATTAAAAATTCTACTACACCAACATTACTACTTGTCCATCCAGGTGCAATCCACAACTATCAGGCCTCCTAACAAAAACTTAACCTCCCATTTGTAAACAAGTGCCATCCAATAATCGTTTTCCTACAACACAACTTTTAATTTTTGTCCATTCAGGTGGAAAATCCGCAATTCATTATTTAAACACAACATACTACACTGTCATCCGTTCCATCCACAACTTCAGTGTCTCCTACAAACAACATACTTCACTGTCCATAAAGGTGCCACCACAACTATCAGTTCTCCTACAACAAACTAACACGGTCCATCCAGGTGCCTCCACAATACAGTGTCTCCTACAACACAACATACTACACTGTCCACCCAGGTGGCATCCGCAATATCAGTGTCTCCTACAACACAACATACTACACTGTCCATCCAGTGTCACCCACAATATCGTGTCTCCTACAACACAACATACTAACTGTCCATCCAAGGTGCAACCACAATATCATTTCTCCTAAAACCCAAATACTACACGGTCCATCCAGTGTCATCCACAACTTTTCAGTGTCCCTCAACACAACATACTACACTGTCCATCCAGGTGCATCCGCAAGTATCAGGTCTCCTACAACAAACATCTCACTGTCATCCAGGTGGCATCCACAACTATTCAGTGTCTCCTACAACAAAACATACTTACACTGTTAGGTTCAAACTAATTCAGTATTTCTTCAAATATCAGGTCATGGGGTTTCTCAAATTTCAGTTCCTGAAAACTAAAATGTCATCAGGTTTGGCTTTGAATGTTCAGTGTCTTACAACACAATACTACACTGGTCATTCCAGGGTGTCATTCCACTTATCAGTGCCTCCCCCTTTACAAGCAATTTACATTGGTATTTTAAGTTCACTGTTAGTTCATTGTTTTGTTCAGTTTCACTTTTTAGGTTCATTGTTTATTGTTCAGTTCAGGGTTAGGTTCATTGGATTTGTTCAGTTCAAGTTGGTTCCATGTATTGTTCAGTTCACTGTTAGGTTCATTGATATTGTTCAGTTCATTGTTAGGTTCATTGATATTGTTCAGTTCACTGTTAGGTTCACTGATATTGTTCAGTTTACTGTTAGGTTCATTGGTATTGTTCAGTTCACTGTTAGGTTCATTGGTATTGTTCAGTTCACTGTTAGGTTCATTGGTATTGTTCAGTTCACTGTTAGGTTCATTGGTATTGTTCATTCACTGTTTAGGTCATATTGGTTTGTTTCACGGTTAGGTTAATGTATTTTTCAGTTCACGTTAGGTTCAATGATATTGTTCATTCACTGTTAGGTCATTGATATTTTAAATTCACTGTTAGGTTCATTGGTTTATTGTTTAAGTTTCACTGTTAGATCAATTTGTGGATAATTTTTGAATAATTTACCAAAATTGACTTTTATAAAATTGATAGGTATAATAAAATTTTTTTTTTTAAATAAAGTGGTGTGAAATTGCTTTAAGTAATTTTTAAAGGGAAAAATGATTCCAGAATAATCAACAAATCCCTATAAAATTCCTCCATAAGTTAATAAGGTAAAGTGGTTTTTTGGGCATATAAGTAATTTTTAATTTGTCTGTTTTAAGTGAAAAAATTTATTACGCCCTGAATATCAATAAATTAATAAAAATTAATTTTACCAAATAGGAAACAGAGGAACAAAGAGGGTTTATGGGAAGCAGAAGGAGGGCGACTTTGTTAATATTTTTAATTTTAGGGGAGCAATAGAAATATAATCCGAATTTGTTCATAAAAGTGAAGAAAATAGTTTAAATTTCCCAGTTATAATTTGGGGAAAAATTGTTTTATGAACAGGAGGGGCCCAGGGGTGGATTGATAGTCCACCATTTTATCATCCATTTATTAATGTTCGTCTCCAGTTGAATGACACATAGTCTACCACATGTATCACCCCAGTTGTTAATGTTCGTCTCCCAGTGTGAATGACACATAGTCTACCACATGTATCACCCAGTTGTTAATGTTCGTCTCCCAGTGTGAATGACACATAGTCTACCACATGTTCATCCATTATTATGTTCGTCTCCCGGGTGTGAATGACACATAGTCTACCCATGTATCATCCAGTATTAATGTTCGTCTCACAGTGTAAATTAAACACATAGTCTACCACATGTATCACCCAGTTAATGTTCGTCTCCCAGTGTGAATGACCATATCTACCCATGTTCACCATTTTGTTAATGTTCGTCTCCCATGTGAATAAAACAAAATCTACCACATGTATCATCCAGTTTTAATGTTGTCTCCCAGTGTGAATGACACTAGTCTACCAAAATGTATCACCAGTTATATGTTGTCTCCAGTGTGAATACACATAGTCTCCCAAATGTTTTCATCCGTTGTTAATGTTCGTCTCCAGTGTGAATGACACATAGTCTACCACATGTTCATCCGTTGTTAATGTCGTCTCCCAATGTAAAATGACACATAGTCTACCACATGTATCACCCAGTTTTAATGTGCTCCCAGTGTGAATGACACATAGTCTCCCACATGTATCACCAGTTGTTAATGTTGTCTCCCGTGTGAATACAAAATCTACCACATGATCACCAGTTGTTAATGTTCGTCTCCCAGTGTGAAGGGACACATAGTCTACCACATGTATCACCCAGTTTTTAATGTTCGTCTCCAGTGTGAATGCACATAGTCTACCACTGTATCACCATTGTTAATGTTCGTCTCCCAGTGTGAATACACATATCTACCACATGTATCACCAGTTGTTAATGTTCGCCCTCCAGTGTGAAAGACACATGTCACCACATGAAATCACAAGTTGTTAATGTTCGTCTCCCAGTGTGAATAAACATAATCTACCACATGTATCACCCAGTTGTTAATGTTCGTCTCCCAGTGTGAATGACACATAGTCTACCACATGTATCATCCAGTTGTTAATGTTCGTCTCCAGTGTAAATACACATAGTCTACCACATGTATCCCAGTTGTTAATGTTCGTCTCCCATGTGAATGACACATAGTCTACCACATGTATCATCCAGTGTTTTTAATGTTCGTCTCCAGTGTGATGACACATAGTCTACCACATGTAATCACCCAGTTGTTAATGTAAGTCTCGCAGTGAGAATTATAAAAAACACAAGAGGTAAGGTTGCTGGTTGTTGACCAGTT
Source organism: Cherax quadricarinatus (assembly GCF_026875155.1). NCBI lineage: Eukaryota > Metazoa > Arthropoda > Malacostraca > Decapoda > Parastacidae > Cherax > Cherax quadricarinatus. Next base: position 64,292,815 of record NC_069417.1, on the reverse strand, counting down.
TTCTGGTTGTTATTCTTTTTGGAGACGTTAAGGTAATAACTTGGTAAGTAATAATATATGCTCTCACTCACTTTAAATAATGTGTTTAATAATTGATGATTTAAAAGATAAAACGAAATACTTTAAAACCTCATGTCTACATAACTTCTTGATAATATATCAGTCCACTAAATTAGCCAATTTTGCTGACGTAAAAATTTTTATAATATACAAAACAAGTCCTGATCCAAGGGCCTGGAGTTACTTGGGGTGGAACTGGCATTCTCGTGAAAATACCCAAAATTCAACAGGTCATTGTTATCATTGATTCACTGTTAAGTTCATTTCACCAATGAATTCCTGGTTTTTACTCTTCCTTTACTGGAAACCCTTTTAAAAAAATAATTCCACTTTCCCTTTCCCCATTTTTCCCCTCTTAATTACTACTATAACCATCTTTCCCTTTCTTAACTTTATATAACCCCTCTTTTTTTTATTTTTTTAATTTCTTGCAGTTGTTGTGGTTGTGGAGGACAGGAAGTTGTGGATGTGGTGGAAGAATATTGGGGTTTTTGGAGACACTGGTGGACCCCCGGATGATGTAGTATGTTGTGTTGTAGGAGACATGATAGTTGTGGGCCACCTGGATGGACAGTGAGTATGTTGTGTTGTAGGAGACACATAAGTTGTGATGCCACCTGGATGGACAGTGTAGTATGTTGTGTTGTGGGGGGTACTAATAGGTTTTGGATCCACCTGGATGAAGTGTAGAATGTTTGTTGTAGGAGGACTAAAAATTGTGGTGCCCCCTGGATATCAGAAAATGTGTGAATGAAACATGTAGTGTTCATAATGGACATAATGATTTTTAGGAACAATTAATGGGAAAAATTTATGGACAATTTGATTTGGGGAACCTGGAATTAGAAACCTGTGATGGACAGGTGAGTGAATGAATCTGTAGGACTAAAGTAATGAAATTTGCAAAGGGGCGGAGGACGAAATGAATGGGTGGGGAAATTTGGGAACCGGAGCCTGGGGGGGGGGGACCCAAGTGGAAAATTTGTTGGGGGGGGGGGGGGGAAATGGGTTTCCGGGCTTTTTTTTTTTGGGTTTTTTTTTTTTGTATTTTGCTTTTTTTTTTTTGGGGTTTAATTTTGTTTTTGGTTTTTTTATGAAGGGAATGAACAATGGAATTTAACAATAATGAACAAATCATGAACCTAAAGTGACTGAACAATGTCAATGACCTACAGTAACTAACAATATCAATGAACTAACAGTAAACTGAACAAATTAATGAACCAAAAGTGAACTGAACAATATCAATGAACCAAAGTGAACTGAACAATATCAATGAACCTAACAGTGAATGAACAATGTCAATGAACCTAAATGAACTGAAAATTATGACCTAACATAACTGAACAATACAATGAACCTACAGTGAACTGAACAAATCATGAACCTAAAATGAACTGAAATATTAATGAACCTAACAGTGAATGAACAATTTTCAATGAACCTAAAAGTGAACGGGAAAAATACAATGAACCTAAAATGACTGAAAAATATCAATGAACCAAGTGAACTGAACAATATAATGAACCACAGTGAACTGAAAAAAACAAGAACCTAAGTGAACGAACAATATCAATGAACCTAACAGTAAAATGAACAATATTAATGAACCTAAAGTGAACTGAACAATATCAATGAACCTAAAGGGAACTGAAAAAATATCAATGAACCTAAAGTGAACCGAAAAATATTAAGAACCAAAGTGAACTGAACCCAAAATCAATGAACCTGACAGTGAACTGAACATTTTCAAAAAACCTGACAGTGAACTGAACAACATCAATGAACCTACAGTGAAACTGAACAAATTAATGAACCTAACAATAGCTGAACAATACCATGAACCTGAGGAGTGAACTGAACAATAACAATGAACCTGAAATGAAATGAACAAAATCAATGCCAACTGAAATCAACTCTGAACTGCATAATTGGTTTAAAACTAAGTGACTAAAACATAACCCCCATGAACAACAAAATAACATGGGAAAAATGAACCCGGGGCAATACAAGTTTTAAAGGGTAAAATGTCAAGAAATGAGAAATAACATTCAAAGGAACCGGTGACTATCAATGTCAATGAACCGGGTCACTCCCAAATTTAATGAACCAAGGTACTTAATTTAATGAGCCATGGACTTCAATCAAGGAAGCCTGGCCATCCCCAAAATTCAATGAACCGGTCTGAACAATAGGGCCAGGGATTCTGCAAATAGGCCGGTACTCACGTCAATGAAATGGACCTCAGAGGTATGAACAAGGTCCTACCCAAGTCAATGACCCTTTACTCCGAGAGTAATGACCAATTTAATAACCGGTAAGTGAAGCCATTCACTAAGGGAAGTGAAGGGGAAAATAATCAATGACCAAGTCACCAATTTTAATAAACCAAGTACTAATCAATGACAAAGTAAATCCCTTTAATGACCAGGGCAACCGAACAAGTGACCGGGGAAAATCAAAACAAGTGAGGCCAGGGGAAAATCCAAATAGGCCAAAGTAATCTCCAGAAGTCAATGTTTCCGAATTTTAATGTATTTATCATCAATCCAAGGCAAAAACCCGGAAAACAAGTAAAAGGGGCCATCCCTAAGGTCAAGTTGAAGCCAGGGTTCCCCTTCAGAAAAAGGGAAAAATCCCTCTCAGGGCCCAAGTGAGGCCAGTCACTCCAGAGGTCAATGAGGCAGGGGCACCTCAGAGGTCAAATGAGGCCAGGGGCACTCTCAGAGGTCAAATGAGGCCATGGTCACTCTCAAAGGTAAGTGAGGCCAGGGTCACTTCAAAGGTCAAGTGGGCCCGGTCCTCAGTCAAGAGGCCAGGGTCCCCCAGCAGGCCCAATTTTCAAAGGTCAAGTGAGGCCATGTCATTTGAGGAAAATGAGGCCAGGGGCATAAAGGTCAGTGACCAGGTCAATCTCAGAGTCAAGTGAGGCCAGGTCACTCTCAGGGCAAGGAGGCGGGTCACTCTGAGGTAAAGAGAGCCGGGGCATTCTCGACTTCAAGTGAGACCAGGTTTTTCCCTTGGTTTAAAGGGGCCCTTGTCATCTAAGGTAAACCAGGGTCCTCTAAAAGGGCAAGTGAGGCCAGGGCATCTCAGAAGTCAAGTGGCCAGGGCCCCCCTAAGGAGCAAAGTGAGGCCAGGTCACTCTCAGAGGCCCAAATGAGCCAGGGCACTCTCAAGGTCAAGTGAGGCGGGGCACTCCAGAGTCAAGTGAGGCCCGGGTCACTCTCAAGGGTCAAGGAGGCCAGGTCATTAAAGGGGCATTGAGGGAAAGGTCACTCCCGAGGGTGAGGAGGGTCCTCTCAGAGGCAAGTGAGGCCCGGCACTCTCAGAGGTCAGTGGGGCCCGGGCCACTCACGGGAAGTGAGGCCCGGGTCATTCTGGGTCAAGTGGGCCCGGGTAAATCTCGGAGTCAAGGAGGCAGGGTCATTTTTAGAGGCCCAATTTAGGCAGCCACTTTCAGAGGTCAGGGAACCAGGGCCTCTCAGAGGCAAGTGGTACAGAGGAAGTGAGGACAGGGCATTCGAGAGCAAGTGAGGCCAGGGTCATTCAGGGTCAAGTGAGCCAAAAAATTTACTGGGTCAAGGGGAAGCAGGGTTCTAGAGGTCAAGTGAGGCCAGGGTCACTTCAGAGGTCAAGTGAGGCCAGGCACCCAAAAAGCAATGAGGCCAGGGTCACTCTCAAGGGGCAAGTGAGGCCAGGGTCACTTTCAGAAGTTAAGTAAAGGCCGGGTCACTCCAGAGGTAAGTGAGCCCGGGTTACTCTCAGAGGTCAAGTGAGGCCCGGGTTTATTTTTCGAGGTCAAGTGAGGGAAGGTCATCTCAAGGTAAGTTAGAACCCGGGTACTCTCAAGGTCCAAGGGGCAGAGTCATTGAGGTCAAGTGAGCCGCCCCTTTTCAGAGTCAGGGGAACCAGGGTTTTCTCAAGGTAAGAAGACCAGGCCATCTCAAGGTAAGTGACAGGGTCACTTCAGAGGTAAGTGAGGCCCCGGTCTTCTCAGAGGTCAAGGAAAAGGGCATTTTCAGAGGCAAGGAGGCCAGGGTCCTTTAGAGGTAAAAGGGGGCCGGGTCATCTCAAGTCAAAAAGCCAAGGGGATCTCGAGTTAAATCGCCAGGGTCACTCAGAGGTCAAGTGAGGCAGGTCCCTCCAAGGCCGGAATTTTAAATAGGAACACCCCCAAAAGTTAAATGAGACCAGGGTCATCTCAAAGGAAGTGAACTCGGACCCCTCAAGGATAGTGAGGGCCCGGGTCCTCCAGAAAGCAGGTCCCAAATGAGGCAGGGTCATCTCAGGGCAAGTGAGGCCAGGGTCACCCCAGAGGTCATTGAGGAAAGGGGCACTCTGAGTCGTGAGGAAGGTCCTTTTCAGAGGTCAAGTGAGCCAAAGGGCACTCTCAAGGTCAATTTAGGCCAGGGCATACTGTTTTAAATGAGACCCGAATTCCCTGGAGGAAAGACCTCGTACTCTAGAGGCCCGGTCCCGGGCCCCCAAAAGCCGGCCCTTTCCCGAGGTGAAGGAGGTAAGGAAAAACGAGAAAATAAGAAGAAGTGAGAAGGAAGCAATTTTCCCAGACAGGGGGGCAGGATTTGGGTCGTGAGTCAGGGAAAGGAGCAGGAACCGACCCTAGGGCAAGTAGCCCGGTCACTCCAACAAAAACCATTTACTACCAAGTTAAACAAACTTTAGGCCTTTTGCGTATCGGGTTTTTCATAATAGACAAATCTTTCCAAACCCGTGGCCACACTCCTTCGGAGTCCCAATGGGCCAGGTAGTCGGGAATGGCGGAAAATTTCAGGTAGCCATCCTCTCGGGAAGAGCCGTTTTCCCTTTAAATCCGACAAACCCCCCTTTTAGGTTTTAGGAGGCCAATTGCCCTCAGATTTTTGGGAAAAAATATTTAGGGTCGTGGCATCCTCCTTGGACGTTTTCCAAAAGGGGTTTAAATCTTAACAGGGTCACCTCAGCATTAAATTTCCATGGGCCTCCAGGATAAAAAGTGAAAATAAAAGGCAAATTTAAATAATGTGTCATTTTTTCAATTTCGCCCCTGCTTTCAGCATTACCATCCTGGACAAGAGGGTAATAAGGTCAATTGTGTAACTGTGATCATTTCGATTAGGGTTGGTATGTAAGTAAGTGAAAAGTATCTATGAAAGGGATTAATTGTACATGAGTAAAAGGATATAAAAGCTATTACTTGGGTAACATAAAAATAGGTTGGACAAATATAGACTGGAATGAGGCAGCTTGTTTCAGCTGCCTCAAGCTGCCTCATTCCAGTCTATATTTGTCCAACCTATTTTTATATTACCCAAGTAATAGCTTTTATATCCTTTTACTCATGTACGAATTAATTGCTCTATCACATTGTATTACTTTTGTCACTACCACTACTACTACTACTACTACTACAACCACTAGTGAACATCGAAATGGTACCTCACTAGTATTACACCTCACTCTGAGCCTTTATATACCCTCTGTGTCCATGTATTGTTTGTAATGGCTTGATAAAGCTCCTGGAGAGCGAAACATTGCGACAATAAATGTCACATTAGTTGCACTTGTGTCCTTTTACTTTACATATTGTCGGTAATTCTACCAACTTTATTACATATATAGAGTTGAAGAGCAACCTGAGGACTTTTATTATTTATACTTCTAGATATGAAGCCAAGAATTCTGTTAGCTTTATTGCGAACACTAATGCACTGTTGTCTTGGTTTCAGATTACTGCTAACCAGAACTCCTAAATCCTTTTCGCATTCAGTAGTATTAATGCTATAACTCGGTGGGATGCTGAGCCTATGCCCTTAATAGATAGCGATCTACACAAATTTTATGACGCTTCCTTCTTTTCAGAGATTGATATTGCACAGGCATATCATCAATTAATGTTAGATCCTTCTTCTAAGCAGTACACTGCTTTTCATACACACCAAGGACTGATGCAATATAGAACTATGCCCTTCGGTTTGGTAACTGCCTGTGCTACCTACATGAGACTGATGAGAAAGGTCTTGGGTAATATGCCAAATGTTTCAGTTTATTTTGATAACATTTACGTAATGACATCCACGTGGGGCGAACATATCCAAACATTAACATCAGTTTTGCATAGGTTACGCTCACATGGACTCACTGCCAAGCCGAAGAAATGCTTCCTTGGGTAAAACAAGATTAGATATCTTGGACTGATACTTTCTAATAACACTCTGCAGACTCTCCCAGTAAGATCAAAGCTTTATTAGATTTAAATTCCCAAAAACCAAGAAGCTCATGCGTAGTTTTCTTGGTTCTGTAAATTTTTATGCACGGTTTATCCCGAACCTTACTGATCTGACAGGCATCTTATCCGACTTCCTTAAAAAGTCTGTGAAGGAACCTCTTGAACTTTCCGACGTAGCTCGGGAAAAGTTTAATGAGATTAAAAGCGTCTTTTTGAAAGACCTTATACTTAAGATTCCAGATATTAATTAAACATTTTGCTTAAGAACTGATGCCTCCAATACTGGCTTAGGTGCAGTGTTACTACAATACCATGATGGTACTCCCTTCCCTGTATGCTTCCTAAGCCGGAAACTCCTTCTGCAGAAACGAGATACTCCACCATAGAAAAGGAATGTTTTAGCCCTTGTGTGGGGAATCTCCAAACTTAAAATTTTATTTGCTGGGAAAAAAATTAATTTTAGAAACGGACCACAAACCTTTGATATACCTAGAAACTTTTAAGGGAACCAACAGTCGCCTCTGAGGTGGACAATTGCCACTCCGGGCTTTTAAGTTCCATATTGTGTATATCAATGGTTCATCCAATTATTTCTCTGACTGGTTAAGTTGTGACAGTCAGTAAAGATTTGTTGCCTTACGCAACTTCCACATGTTAGAACTTTTCCTCGCCTATTCTTCTTATAGTCGTTGACTATAAGTCTTGGTAAGGGGGAGTGTGAGGGAAAAGTTAAATAGATGGGAGTAGCGAGGGAGAAAATAGTAACAATGTTCTTCCCATTTTAAAGGGTAGGGAAAGTCAACCCCCGCTTTTCCCCCCGCCTTTTTTTTTCCCCCCCCCCCAAAGTGATAGTTTCTTTTCCCGGTACTTGCAAGGTGGGTAAGTCAAGCCCCATATTCCCCCCCTTTTTTCCCCCCCCACCCCGAAATGAAGTTTGATCCGGTGCTTGTTAAGGTAGGGTCGTCTACTCCCCGCTATCCCTTCCACTCCCTTCCCCCCCCCCCCCCCGAAAGGTGACAGGGGGGCTCTGGCCCAAAAAAGTAATTTCACTAGACTCACACCCCCACCTGAAGTACATGCCCCCTTGTATTCTAGTGGATTTAGGGTTTTTAAAGCTTCCTTTTGACCAATAAAAAAGTAATCTTTTCACCCTTGCCTAATTGTGTTGTAATAATCACCACGTTTTAGGTATTTATTATCATGGAGATTTTATTTAACAGTGGGAAACCTGTCATCTTTCAGTTGGATGACAGAGGGGGCCCCTGCCAATCAACGAGAAGAACTGGTGGAGATGGACTAATGAGCCCCCCCTTTTGTTTTAATTACCTGTGCACCTGTTTAAATTGCAGGACGTAACCCTCATCTTTGATTGGAAAAAAACTTCTTTCCTGTCATTGGGATATAAAAACTCAAGGCTTTAATTTTTAAGAACGAGCCATGGGTCGTAACCAAAACCCCTCCTCCCCCCCCACCATCTCAGAAGGCTCATTTCAACAAAAAGGGGTCACCAAACCAACACCCCTATATTTTTTAGGTTGAATTCGTTATCTTTATATTTTCATTTTTTCATTTTCTTTAATTGGGATTAATATTTCGATTTAAAGTTTTATATTTAAATTTTCTATATAATAAAGTGTTTATGTTTGTCTGTTATTTTTTCTTTTTCTTTTTCTTAATTTTCCTGAGGAGGCCGGGGGGTTTAACGCTCTCGCTTCACAGGGTGGGGCCCCGGGGGTTCGATTCCCCACCAAGTAAAACATTGGACGTGTTTCTTTCCACCTTTGTCTATGTTCCCCATCAGTAAAATGGGTACTGGGTGTTAGTCGAGGTGGGGGTCGCCCGGGGAAAAAAACCTAAGGAGGCCTTCAAAAACCGGGCCGGGGGGGGCTTGACCCGGAACTCTCTCCGGGTAAACTCCAGGTAAAACCCCCACCTTTGGAAATTCTTCAATTTTTAAGGGTGAGTAACCCTTCCAAGTGGCGGCCTTGCAGGATAAAACCCAAACAAAAAGATTAAATTTCCCCATCTCGAATCTCCATTGGAACTTCAGCGCTCATACCAAAAACGTTACCCCCCGCATGGTAATCTTTCTCTATGGTAGGATATGGTACAGGTTTTTAAAAAGGGATTTGGTGATTGTTATAGTCTCAATTTTTTGAATTTCAAGTCACAGGAAAAATATTAATTTGCCACCTTTTTTTAAAGTTTTGAGACACTTGGAGGTTTAGACTCTAGGGACCCCGAGTTTTTTTCGTGACAATTTTTTCATTGACCCTTTTTAATTTATCGGGAATGTCGTTGACCCTTGTTTTGTTGGTGAGAAGTTGGGGATGTCAGGGACCCATTCACTTCTGTTTCTTGGCTCATAGAACCCTTCGTTTTAATTAATACATATTTTTTAATTAAGCAGGGATCGGCCCCTAGGGTTTATTTACATTTGAATGGAGCGAATAAACCCCTCCTTTTTCTTAATACCCCTTTCATTTCCCCTATAGTTTAATTTATTTTGCAAGCTGGGGGAAATCCATTTTTTGGATGAACGCGGAAGTAAGTTGGGAAAAAACAGGAAAAATTTAAAATCTTTCTTTAGTGCTAAATCCGGGAAAGACTTGAAAGAGAGAGAATTGAGAGAAAAGAGAAAACTTTTAAAAAGGGGAAAAGAAAAAGAAAAGGAGGGAGAGAAAATTCGAATGGAAAAAAAAAGGGAAGAGAGGAATCGAAAGGAAGAGAAAAAGGAGAGAGAAAAGAAATTGAAGAGAAATCCAAGAAAGAAGTTAGAAAGAAAAAAGAGAAGACAAAAAGGAGCGTGATAGACTTGATCGGAAGAAGAGCTAGAGAAGTAGGAAACGGGCTAAAAAAAGAGAATTTGGGGAAAGAGCAAAGGATAAAAAGTTGGGGAAAAAGCAAGAATTAGGGAAAAACTAAGTCTTGATTTAATGAAGAGAAAAGGATTGCGAGCCAAAAAAACCGCCTTAAATTTAGAGAATAAAAATTTTAAACTCTTACACAACAAAAATTTAAAGGGGAAAGGGTAATGGAACAACGGCATCTGCACATATTCCAACACCTAATTTACCCCCTTCACAGGGGGGGAAACAAAATTTCATCATTATCATTTTGGGAAAAATACAGCTCCCCTTGTGATGGCCCCTGCGACACCTGGGCTCCCAGGTAAGGAATTTTATTTTCGGCGCCTTGAAATCATGCAACTTTGTCGCGGGAAATATCAATAAAATTAAAAACCTACTGAAGGGGAAAATCCTTAAAGCATATCAAAAAACCATAATTCTTACGGGAAAATTTCGGACCCCATACGCGGGCCCCAAAATTTTCAGCGTTACGGGAAAAACCCCCTTTTCGTTGTTGATTTTTGGATAGAGAGTTCAAGAATTGATCACAGTTATGAATCTTTTAGGACTTCATTTTTGCTGACCTTTTTCCGACACTCTTCCCCATAGTACGAACATTCATCAGAGAACAAAAATTTGAAAAAGTGGGGAAAAGTTGCGGGGGGGTGCTGACCTGTATTGGGGCACAATTCCTAAAAGACCTAAAGGGATCAAACCCAAAGGGGCAAGGGTTCATCAAACCTTAAAAATCAAAGCCTCAAATGGAAAAAAAAAGATTCTTTTTTCCAGTTTGTCATTTGTGTGGTGTTAAGGGACATAAACGTCCAGTTTCCTTCTAAAAAGGTCCCCAAAAAGTTGGGGTGATGTTTTAAAACTGTAATACCAACACCCTTTTTTTTCAGAACAGTTTAAAGGCTTAAAGTATTACATTTTACGAGAACGGGGTGCACATGTTGTAATTTCCGAAAGCGTTCCCCAATCTTTAAAAAACTCATTCCCTTTCTAACTTTAACTATTGGGGCCCTTCAAACTTTTCCACCATCCTTTTTACATTAGGTCTAAATGGTTTACGGGTTGGGCTGAAAACCGTACTAGCTCCCCTCACTTCTTGCCCTATAATAGGGAATTAAAAGGGCCCTTTTTCTTCTGAGTTGACCTTTCATGCCAAAGGTGGAATAAACTTTCAAACCTCTTCCTGTAGAGCAGATGCCCCTTTAAAGTTCAAGAAAAAGCTCGTGAGATTCATGTGGGATTAAAAACCATTGATGCTACTCTCGGAACGGTAGAGGTCACCGGACTTTTTAGATGAAATTTAAAAAATCACCCTCCGATACCTAAATTTTTCTTGACTAGGGGGTCAGACCAAAGCCCCGGGTTCTCCTAGCCATCCTTTGATTTTCCCTGACTTTAAAGCCCTTTTGATAATCGAAGGACTCCTTGTCAAGTTACAAGTAATTCCCTTTCTTTAAATTGCCTAATGCCGCTAAACAAAATGTTATCCAAAGTAAAAACTTTTTAAATTTGAATATAAAAGGTATCTTGTACAAGTCAGTATTCAAATTAAATTCAGATAGATGCCCATTCATCTATTGTTCCCAACAAGCGAGGACTGTCTTAAAATGGGCCCTGACCTTTTAGTGGCCGGACTTTTTTCGCATTTAAAACCTTAAATAAAAAAAGGGAAACTATTTTGGCCAAAAAGTCCCCGATGTCACTCCTATTGTAGATGTGTAAAGTTTGCCAACGTCCCTCCCCCGAGGTACCAGGCGATAAATGGTCAAAAAGCCTATCTTTTCAGTACCTTTTTAAAAGGTGCTATGACATCGTGGCCCTTTTTTCTCCACTTTCACGGGGGAAAATAGTTTAAAAATTAAAATTTTTGATTTTGCTTTGAGTTTCCCCGAAACCATACCCCTTAAAAAGACCTAACCCCACAGAGGTGGCTGAAACCTTTTGCCCTCTTCTCCAAGTGGGGATCCTAAGAAATTTTGTCTGACCGTGGGACCAATTTACAATTTTAATGAACTCTATTCCAACTTCTGGAGGAAGCCCCTCTTCCCCCCCTATATCCCAGCTGTAATGGGAGATTTAGCGCCACATTCGTTCTAATCCAATTTTAAGAAACTTTGCTCCCCAAACCCAAGGAGTGGTCGTTACCACCCTGTGCTTTGTTTTCCGGGGAAATTCCCAGTGACTCTTTGGGGGTTTACCCTTTTGAAATTCTCATGGGAACAGGCCAAGGCCCCGTCCAACCTTTATGACTTATGGGTAAAGGGGGGGGTAAAGCTGAGGGTTTAGCTTCTTACCAGTTTCTCCCTTTACCCCGTCCAACTTGAGGAGATTCTGACATAGTCTCGAAAAACTTAAGTTTGTCAATGGCCAGTACAAAACAAATTTTTATTCCAAAGTCAGAGAGAATTTTTTAAAATAGGGGGGAAATTCTTGTTTTTGCCCAACAAGTCAAAAAATTTTTAGTAGATGGAAAGGGCCAAATAAAGTATTTAAAAATTTTTGGGGAAAGTTGACTACCCAAGAAGTCAAGGGAAAACCCAAGTTTACAATCAACATCCTTTAAAAAATATTTCCGAAAAAATTCGGGTTTCGCCTTAAAAAACTTTTACTTTGTTTTTCCACACAACTTGATAAACAATGAAAAATGTAAAGTGTGGTAATTGACACCTTACTTGACTATGATGAGAACTAATTTTGGTGAATTTGACCACTCGGGCGCAACCGCATTAATATTTAAAAAATCCTTTGGGGAAACCTAAGGCAGGGCTAATCAATGTGTAGTAACTTTTTTAGACGTCTTTACGATTTTAGGGTTACCTCCACATATCCATAAGATTGACTTAGTGAGGACAAAACCTTCAAACGAAAATTTTTAACCCCTTCAGTTCACCTTAGGGAGGCATTAGCCGAGAGGTAGACAAAAATTTTAAAACTAAAGATCATTTTAAACCCTTCATATCTTCTATTTTACCATAGTCATGGGTTAAAAAGGAGGATAATTCATATAGACTTGCTATTGACTTTGAGGGGCCCTTAATGCTATAACTCGGGGGGATGCTGAGCCAAGCCCTTAATAATACGATCTACAAAATTTTATGAGCTTCCTTCTTTTCAAGATTTATATTGCACAGGGAATCTCATTTTAAAGTTAGACCTTCTTTAAAAACATAATGCTTTTCATACACACCAAGGACTGAGCAATATAGAACTATGCCCTTTTGGTTTGGTAACTGCCCGTGAACCTCATGAATGATGAAAAGGTCCCGGAAATGCCAAATGTTTCAGTTTATTTTTGATAACAATTTTGTAATACATCCCCGGGGGCGACAATCCAAACATTTAAAATCTTTTGCATGGTTACGCTCACATGGGGCTCACTGCCAAGGAAGAAAAGCTTCCCTTGGGTAAAACAAGATTAGAATTTTTGGGGTGATACTTTTAAAAACCTCTGCAGACCTTCCCCTAAGATCAAAGCTTTATTAAATTTAAATTCCCAAAAACCAAGAAGCTATGCTGTTTTCTTTTGGGTTTTGTAAATTTTTTTTGCACGGTTTATCCCCAAACCTTACTGATTGACAGGCATCTATCCGACTTCCCTTTAAAAAGTTCTTTTGAAAGGGAAACCCCTTAACTTTCCGACGTAGCTCGGGGAAAAAATTTTTGAGATTAAAAGCGTCTTTTTTAAAGACCTTAACTTAAAATTCCAGAATTTAATTAAACATTTTGCTTAAGAAATGATCCTCCAATACTGGTTTGGGCGTGTTTACTACAATACCAGGGTGGACTCCCTTCCCGTATGCTTCCCAAGCGGAAAATCCTTCCTGCAGAAAAAGAGATACCCACTAGAAAAGGAATGTTTAGCCCCTTTTTGGGGAATCTCCAAACTTAAAAATTTTTTTTGCTGGGAAAAAAATTCATTTTTGAAACGACCACAAACCTTTTATTACCCAGAAACTTTTTAAGGGGAACCCCCAATCGCCTCTTGAGGGACATTGCCCTCCCTTTTAATTCCATATTGTTATTTCAAAGGTTTATCCAATTTTTTCCTGACGGTTAAGTTGGAAGCAGTAAAAAATTTTGTTGCCCTTTCGCGATTCCCCATGTTTGAACTTTTTCCCCGCCCATTCTTCTTTCTCCTTGATTTAAGTCTTGGGAAGGGGGGGGTGGAGGGAAAAAATTTTAATAGTAGGTCGGGGAGTATATAGTAACAAATTTTATTGCCGTACTTGTTAAGGGAGGGGAATCAAAATCCCGTATTCCCCCCTTTTTTTTTTTTCCCCCCCGAAAATGATATTCATGCCCCCTACTTTTAAGGGAGGGGAAGCAAGTTCCCCCCCATTCCCACCTTTTTCCCCCCCCCGAAAGGAAGTTTGACTGCCGGTTTCTTGTTAAGGGGGGGTCATTAGCTCCCGCTATCCCTTCCCCCCCCTCCTTCCCCCCCCCCCCCCCCCGAAAGGGACTTGGGCTCTGGTTCAAACATAATCACTAGACTCACGCTCCCCGCACTACTAAATACATACCTCCTTGTATTTTAGTGATTTATAGTTGAAAGTTTATTTTGACCCAAAAATAAAAAAGTTTTCACCTTACTCAAATTGCTGTTGTAATAAACCCACGTCTTTTAGGGATTGTATATCTGGAGAGTGATTATTTAAGCATGGGGAACCTGTCTACTTTTTAGCTTGGGTCAGAGGGGTCACCTGTCAATCAAAGAAAGAATGGGGAGATGGGGCTCGTCCTGAGACTTCCCCTTTTTGGTTTTAATTACCTGGCACCTGTATGAAATTGCAGACGTAACCCCTCATCATTGCAGTGGTAAAGACTTGCTTTCCTGTCTTTGGGGATATAAACTCAAGGCCTATTCTGTGAAGAACTAGCCAGTGGGTCATAACCAACACCTGCGACCCCCCCCCCACCATCATCACAACGGCTACAATTTCAACAACACAGTGTCACCAACACCAGACACCCCTGTATATATTAGAGTTGAATTCAGTTATCATTTATATTTTTCATTTTTCATTTTCTTTAATGTAGGATTAATATTTCATATTTAAATGTTTTATATTTTAAATTTTCTATATAATAAAGTGTTTATGTTTGTCTGTTATTATTTCTTTTTCTATTCGTTAATTTTCCTGAGGAGGAGCCAGCCTTGGTAATACTTGGTAATACCTGGCGGTCTTGCCAGGATACAACTCGACAGAATCAAGATTCAATTCCATCTCGAATCTACCATTGGAACTTCAGCGCTGCATACCACGAGGGTTTTACCACCAGCCATGAGTAATCATTCTTATGGTAGGATTTATGGACAGGTATTTAAGAGATTTGGTGATTGTTATAGTCTAAATTTTTATTGTAGTAAGCCCAGGCAGGATATAATAGTTAATTCTGCCACCTTTCTTATGAGCTTGAGACACTTTGGAGGATTAGACTCTAGGGATCCGAGATTTTCCAGTGACAATTTGTTTTCATTGAGCTTTTTAAATTTTATCAAGGGAACTGTCGTAGGACACTCTTGATTTGTTGGTGAAAGATGGATGGTCAGGGACCCCATTCTACTTACAATTGCTTGGACTGGCATAGAACCCTTCGTTTTAATTAATACATATTGTTTAATTGAAGCAGGGATCGAGCCCTCTGGTTTATATACAGTTTGAACGGAGCAGGAATTGAACCCTCCGTTTTTTTTTAAATACCCGTTCATTTTCCCATATAGTTTAAGTTATTTTTGCAAGCATGGAGGAATACCAGTTTTGGATGAATGCTGGAAGAAAGTTAGGAAAAACGGGGAAAAATTTAGAACTTCTTTCATTAGTGCTAAGATCCAGGAAAGACTTGAAAGAGAGAGAATTGAGAGAGAAGAGAGACAGTTAGAAAGGGAAAGAGAAGAAGAAAAGGAGGGAGACAGAATCGAAAGAGAAAAGAAAAAGGCGAGAGAGAGAATCGAAAGAGAAGAGAAAAAGGAGAGAGAGAGAATTGAGAGAGAAATCCAAGAAAGACAGTTAGAAAGAGAAAGAGAAGAAAAAAAGGAGCGTGATAGATTTTGATCGTGAAGAAAGAGCAGAGAACGTGAGGAACAGGCTAAAATAAGAGAACTTGAGGAAAGAGCAAAGGATAGAGAAGTTGAGGAAAAGGCTAGAGAACGTGAGGAAAAAGCTAGAGAACTTGATTTAATAGAGAGAGAAAAGGATTGCGAGCTCGAAAAATCTCGCCTTGAATTAGAGAATAAAAAGTTAACTCTTACACAACAACAATTAGAGGAAGGAGTAATGGAACAACGTGCAGTCAGTGCACATATTCCAACACCTAATTTACCTCCCTTCACAGAGGGGGAAGACATAACTTCATACATTATCAGGTTTGAAAATACTGCTACCCTCTGTGAATGGCCTGCTGACACCTGGGCTACCAGGTTAGGAATGTTATTTTCTGGTACAGCCTTGAATATCTATGCAACTTTGTCGCAGGATATCACATATAATTATAACCTACTGAAGAAGGCAATCCTTAAAGCATATCAAAAAACCACTAATTCTTACAGGAAAGATTTCAGGTATGCCACCTTACAGCCTGGCCAGAACTTTCAGCAGTTACAGGTAACACTCTTTCGTTTGTTTGACTTTTGGATAGAGAGTTCAAGAATTGATCACAGTTATGAATCTTTTACAGACTTCATGGTTGCTGACCATTTCCTGACAGCTCTTCCCCATCAGATACGAACATTCATCAGAGAACATAACTTGATTAAAGCTGAGGAAGTTGCTGAGGCTGCTGACCTGTATGCTGAGGCTCACAATTCCTATAAAGACCTAAAGGGATCGAACCCTAAGGGCAAGGATTCATCAAACCTTAAGAAATCAAAGCCTCTAATTCCAGTTTGTCATTTGTGTGGTGTTAAGGGACATAAACGTCCAGATTGTCCTAAGAAGGTCCAAAATGTTGGAAGATGTTTTAAAGACTGTAATGACCAAGCACCATTCTGTTCAGGAACAGTTAATGGGCTTAATGTATCTACCATTTTACGAGACACTGGATGCACATGTATAGTAATTTCCGATAAGCTGTTCCCTAATCTTAAAGAAACTCATTCCTCTGCTATACTTTCAGACTATTTGGGCCGTTCAGACACTTTTCCTACCATCCGTTGTTACATTAGGTCTAAATGGTTCACAGGTTGGTCTGAAGCCGTACTAGCTCCCATCACTTCTTGCTCCGTACTAACAGGTAATGTAAAAGGTGCCATTCTTCCTTCTGAGGTTGACCTTTCATCGCCAAAGGTGGACATAAGCTTTTCAGAACCTCTTCCTGTAGAGTCAGAGAAGCCCCTTGAAAGTTCAGATGAGACAATGTCTCGTGAGATTCATGTGGGATTAAAGCCATTGATGCTACTCTCGAAAGCGAGGTAGTAGGATCACCGGTTCACTTGTTAGATGAAAGTAAAGATATCACCTCCGATACCATAAATGTCTTGACTAGGGCTCAGACCAAAGCCCAGGCTTCTCCTACTGTCCATCCTTTGATTTTCCCTGACTTTAAGCCTTTAGATATATCGAAGGACTCCTTTGTCAAGTTACAAAGTAATTGCCCTTGCCTTCAGAATTGCCATAATGCTGCTAAACAAAATCAAGTTATCCAAAGGAAAAACTTTTCATATTAATTTGAATATATAAAAGGTATCTTGTACAAGTCAGTATTCAAATTAAATTCAGATGAGATAGGGCTATTCCATCTTAGTTGTTCCAAGTCAATGCAAAAGAGACTGTTCTTAAAATGGCTCCCTGACCTGCCAGTGGCCGGACATTTCTCGCATCGTAAAAACCTTTAAAAAAAATTAGGGATCCTATTTTTGGCCAAAAATTTTCCTCAGATGTCACTACCTATTGTAGATCGGTAAAGTTTGCCAACTGTCATCCTCCCGAGTACCAGGTGAGTACCTATGGTCAAAATGCCTACTTTAAAGGTAACGTTTGAAAGAGTAGCTATTGACCTTTATCTCCCCTTTCATCTGGGGACATAGAATATATTAACATTATTGATTATGCTTCGAGTTTCCCTGAAGCCATACCCTTAAAGACCATAAAACCCCTACAGAATTTTGGGTGAAACCCTTTTGTCCATCTTCTCCAGAGGGGCATCCCCAGAGAAATTTTTTCTGACCGTGGGACACAATTCACATCTAAATTAATGCAACATCATACCCAAATTTGGGAGTGAACGTTCTCTTCACCACACCCTATCATCCCAGCTGTAATGGGAGGATTGAGCGCCAGCATTTTGATTTTCAAGTCCATTTTAAGGAAACTTGCTCCCTTAAAACCCAAGAGTGGCAAACGTTTCCTACCCTGTGCTTTGTTTGCCATGAGGGAAGTTCCCAGTGACTCTTTGGGATTTTTCACCTTTTGAACTTCTCTATGGTAGACAGGCCAGAGGGTCATTGTCCATCCTTCATGAAAATATGACTTATGAGGAGGTAAATGTGAGGTTCCGTCTTCTTTCCAGTTTTCTCCTTGACCTTAGATCCAAAATTGAGGAGACCTCTGACATGTCTCGAAAAACTTAAGTTTGTCAATGGGCCAGTACAAAACATATTTTGATTCCAAAAGTCAGAGGAAAGTTTTAAAGTAGGGGAATGAAGTTCTTCAACTTTTGCCGATCAAGTCAATAAAATATTAGTAGCATGGGAAAAGGGCCATATAAAGTAAATTTAAAAATTTTGTGGGAAAGTTGACTACCTCATAGAAGTCAAGGGGAAACCTAAGGTTTTATCATATCAACATCCTTAAGAAATATTACCGAAGAAATTCGATTTAAAATGCCCTTAAATAACTTTGACTTAGTTTTTCCCCCACGAACTTGATAAGACAACTGAAGAATGTAAAGTGTGTGTAATTGACACCTCAAACTTAGACTTGATGAAGAACTACATGACTTGGTGACTCTTGACCACTTGGACGCAACCACATTTAAATATTAATAAATCCTTGGATGACCATAAGAGACATGAACAACATCAATGTTTTGTAACTTTTCAACGTCTTTACTGATATCCAAAGGGGTTCCCTCCACAGTAGTCCATAAGATTGACTTAGGGGACGACAATCCTAAACAAACTAAAAATTATACCCAGTTCCAGTTCACCTTAGGGAGGCATTAGACCGAGAGGTAGACAAATTATTAAAACTAAAAATCATTAACCTTCAGTATCTTCATATTGTTCACCAGTAGTCATGGTTAAGAAGGAGGGTAATTCAAATAGACTTGCTATTGACTTCAGAGGCTTAATGCTATAAACTCGGAGGATGCTGAGCCTATGCCCTTAATAGATAGCGATGTACAAAAAATTTTAAAGACGCTTCCTTCTTTTCAAGATTGATATTGCACAGGCTATCATCAAGTAATGTTAGATCCTTCTTCTAAGCAGTACACCACTTTTCATACACACCAAGGACTGATGCAATATAGAACTATGCCCTTCGGTTTGGTAACTGCCTGTGCTACCTACGTGAGACTGATGAGAAAGGTCTTGGGTAATATGCCAAATGTTTCAGTTTTTTTGATAACATTTACATAATGACAACCACGTGGGGCGAACATATCCTAACATTAACATCAGTTTTGTGTAGGTTACACTCACATGGCCTCACTGTCAAGCCGAAGAAATGCTTCCTTGGGTATAACAAGGTTAGATATCTTGGACTGGTACTTTCTACTAACACTCTGCAGCCTCTCCCCCGTAAGATCAAAGCTTTATTAGAATTTAAATTCCCCAAACCAAGAAGCTCTTTGCGTATTTTTTTGGGTTTTTGTAAATTTTTATGCACGGTTTATCCCGAACCTTACTGATCTTACAGGCATCTTTCGCCCTTCCTTAAAAAGTCTGTGAAGGAACCTCTTAAAACTTTCCGACGTAGCTCGGAAAAGTGTAATGAGATTAAAAGTATCTTGTCGAAAGACCCTATACTTAAGATTCCAGATATTAATTAAACATTTTGCTTAAGAACTGATGCCTCCCCAAAACTGGCTTAGGTGCACTGTTAGTTTCATACCATGATGGTACATTTCCCCTTTCCCCGTATGCTTCCTAAACCAGAAACTTCTTCCCCCAGAAACGAGATACTCCACCATAGAAAAGGAATGTTTAGCCCTTGTGGGGAAATTTTCCAAACTTAAATTTTATTTGCTGGGAAAAGAATTCATTTTAGAAATGGACCACAAACCTTTGAATATACCTACAAACTTTTAAGGGAACCAACAGTCCCCCTCTTGAGGTGGACATTGCCACTCCAGGCTTAAGTTCCATATTGTGTATATCAATGGTTCAACCAATTATTTTTCTGATGGGTTTAAATCGTGGCAGTCATAGAAGATTTGTTGCCTTACGCGCTTCCACATGTAGAACTTTTTTCTCGCCTATTCTTCTTATACTCCTTGACTATAAGTCTTGGTAAGGGGGAGTGTGAGGGAAAAGTTCAATAGATAGGAGTAGCGAGGGAGTATATAGTAACAATAGTTTCATTGCCGGCTACTTGTTAAGGTAGGGTAAGTCAAGCTCCTGCTATTCCCGCCTTTTTTCCCCCTCCCCGAAAGTGATAGTTTCATTGCCGGTTACTTGTTAAGGTAGGGTCAGTCTAGCTCCCGCTATTCCCACCTTTTTCCCCCACCCCGAAAGTGATAGTTTGACTGCCGGTTGCTTGTTAAGGTATGGTCAGTCTAGCTCCCGCCATCCCTTCCCCTCCTCCTTCCCCCCCCCCCCCCCCAAAGGTGATGTGTGGGGCTCTGGTCCAAACAGTAATCACTAGACTCACAGCTCCCAGCATTACTGTAAGTATATGCCTGCCTTGTATTCTAGCAGATTTTTGGGTTGAAAGCTTCACTTTTGACCTAAATAAAATTAGTCTTTTCAGCCTTCTCTAAGTTTACTGTTGAATAATCAC
>NC_069417.1:64245937-64272225 GCF_026875155.1 Cherax quadricarinatus | reverse complement strand
GGAGAATACATAAAACATTGGAGACATACTACAACTTTGGGAGACAAAATACAGCATTGGACATACACAAACTTTGGAGACTTACTACAACATTGGAGACATACTACAACATTGGAACTACATAAAAATTGGGACATACATACACTTTGGAGACATTTAAAACATTGGAGACATACCCCAAAATTGGAGAATAATAAATTTTGGAGACATACATACAACATTGGAGACACAACCATTGGAGACTACATACACTTTGGGCATACATCAACATTCACAAACACAAGACTTTTACCCCCAAATTTAATCGAGCTGACCAGCCCGTTAGATTACCCGAACAAACAAATTATCTCAAATCTTTTAACTCTAACGCTCTTAAGATAAGTAAGTAAGAAAAAGATTTCGTTGGTTTTTTAAACCCCCGGAGGGTTAGCCCCCCAGGATAACACAAGAAAGTCAGTGCGTCATGAGGACTGTCAACTTTTTTTCCAGGGGGGCCCTTAATCTTGTCCCCCAGGATGCGACCACACCAGTCGACTAATACCCAGGTCCCTATTTGCTGCTAGGTAAAACAGGACAACAGGGTAAGGAAAGTGTCGAAATGTTTCCACCGCGGGAATCAAACCCGGGCCTCCGTTTGTGAACGGGAGTTTTTAGCCACAGGCCACCGGGCCCCCTTTTATATGCAGAGGGAAATCTTTCTCCCACTCCCTCATTTCCCAAATGATTTCGAACTTAGTTCTAAAAATTTTTCCCCGCTAAAACCCGGATTCTGCTTTACTTCAACATGTTCATAGCCCCGACCAAAAATATATATTCGGCTTGACTACGACACTGCAAGTTGTACACAGATGTCAACCCCACCCCATCAAAAAACAACGCCCCAAATACCGCAAACCTCCCCCCCAACCATTCGTAAAACCCGCTTAACCAGCATGTATATACCCCGGAGTTTCCCGGGGAGAGTTCGGGGGGGCAACGCCCCCCCGGCCCTGTTGTGACCAGGCCCCCCCCCTTACCTGGAGTTTACCCGGAGAGGTTTCGGGGGTCAGCCCCGCGGCCCGGTCTTGACCAGGCCCCCTGGTGGATCAGGCCCGTCACCAGGCTGTTGTGTGGTGCCGCAAACCAACGTACGGCCCAGCCCGGTGATCAGGAATGACTTTAGGTGCTTCCAGTGCCAGCTTGAAGACTGCCAGGGGTCTTTTGGTAACCCCCTTATGTGTGCTGGGGGGGCAGTTGAAAGTCTCGGGCCCCTGACATTTTGTTGGTCTTTTAAACGTGCTGTGACCCCCCCTTTTGCTTTCATTGGGGGGTGGTGCATCGTTTTTGCCAAGTCTTTTGCTTTCGTTAGTGGTGATTTTCTTTTGTGCCCCAAAGCCCCCCCCCCCCCCCCCCCCCCCCCCCCCCCCCCCCCCCCCCCCCCCCCCCCCCCCCCCCCCCCCCCCCCCCCCTTACCCCAAAAAACACCCCCCCCCCCCCCCACCCCCAGGTCCCCATTTTATGGGGGGAAAACATAGACAAAGGTGGAAAAAAAACACGCCCAATGTTTCTACTCTGGTGGGAATCGAACCCGGCCCTCCCCGTGTAAAACGAGAGCGTTAACCCCCGGCCACCAGAGCCTAAATCTTAAAAAAAAATACAAAACTGAAACGTGATTGTCCTCCCCAACGCTGAAAAACTCCGGCCCTCCTCTACACGCCGATTAGACAAAACCACCCTTTGGGCGGCAGATTTCCCGTGAAATTTTTTAAAAACCCCTTCGCGTACTCGAGGAAAGGGGACGTAATGATGAAAAACCCCCTTCCTATTCACACCATGCTACTGGGGAACTTCCCCGAATCTCACCCCAACTTTCACCATACCCCCCTCTTTCCCAAAATCTCAATTTAACGCTTTCAGTCTGCATGCACAGTACCCCACGAGATCGTATCGACCGTTACATCTGCCCGTCCCCCCACCTGCGAGGTCACGATACATTTCTGTTAAAACCCTCATGCCCCGCCACCGTCGGAGAAAACGACGTTTCACTAAAAAAAATTTACTTGGTTCCCTTTAAAAGGAACAAGACCTAAACCCCCCTTGGCATTTTTGGGGTCTCTACCCGCTGTGAGCCAGCGCACCGAGCCCACAAAATCTATAAACTCTATTTAAAAGTTTTGTATCCCCCCGTATTTGTGGATACGCGCAGCAAAAGTGCCAAACTTTAGTGTTTAAAAAGAAAAATTAATTACTTCGCCCTCTGGTGTGGGCTAAATTCGGGCCCTTGAGACTATTAACGCCTCAAACACTATTTCCCCCTCCCCAATTTCATGCCCTCGCTTTCAAACCCCTCTCATATACTGTATCCAAATGTTAACACAGTCAACCACCGTCCTCTCTATACCCACCTCCTCTCTCACCATCTCCCAACTTATAACTTTTTTTTTCTTTGTTAACCAGCTTTCTGTTGCCTTCCCAAATTTTTTAAAAGGTCTTCCCCCCCAAAACTCAATTGCTCCCTCGTACTTTAAAGGACAGTTGTATCATCTACAAAAACCCTTACTATGGCAGGTGGGATCACTACCCAAAACCCCACGACGAATCTACCCCCTTTGCCCACAAATTTTCCAAAAAAAAATGGCCCCTGCATGCAAGAAAAAAGGGGCATTTGAAAACTTTGGGCATCCCTGCGAAGCCTCTATTCAATTTAAACAAAGTCTCTAATTCCCATTAATTTATACTCAAAACCCCACACCTTTATACAAAGAGCTAGCCACTTGATGATCCATTCCCAAAAAACCCGCCATCTCTTAAATTCCCAGCCACATCCTTTTACACTTTCAAAAGAGCTTGCCAGTTTTTAAAGCCAAAAAAACCACCCCCACCCCTCTTTTCCGCATTCTCGCCCAAACCCCCTGATTTTTCCCCATGTCCATCTTTAACATTGGCCCCTTACCTTCCCAGGGCCAAACTAAACCCTTTTGTATTACCTTGTAAAACCCAACTTTCTTAATCCTATTCATTAAAATTTTTGCAAATAATTTAAAATTTCACTCCCACATTAGTGTTATTGGGTCAGAAATCCTTAAGATTTAGATTAGTTTTTGCCACGAAGGGGCCTAGTTTATTGTGCACCCCATATCCATCCTGTGGACGGTAGCCCCGAGAGCATATGGATACAAAAAAAGGCCCCTGGAAAACTGGGCCCCCAAAAGGGGTTAAAAGGAAAATACATATGGATTTATATCTAATATCTTTTAGTTTCACTTATTGTTACAAGCAAATTTAGGAAAATTTGTTGGGATTTCTTTTTATTTATTTTATTAATAAGTATCTTGCAGGGAAATTTGGTTTTTATATTTGTCTGTCTCTGTATTCTAAATTAAGTGGCCCAATTAAGCAAAATAGTGTTCAAGAGGGTGACCATTTGCCTGATCACATAATTTCATGTCTTTTCCCGTCTTAAACCCTTGGTGGAGAGGTTTAAGGGGTTGGGGTTGCGTTTGCTGCCCCCTGGATTTGTTTTGGTGGCAGTGTATTTTTCACCCAACAGGGCCCGGAAAGGCTCGCCGGCGCAGGGTAAATACAGTCTGCATTGTTTAAACCCAGTGGAGCTGTAACGGGGCATCAATGGATTTTGTTTTGCCTGAAATCATCGGGTTTACCTCCGGAATACCAAAGAGGAGATTTGGGACTTGTTTTTGGGGGTTACAAAAGGGGATTTTTTTTAAAATTTTTGTTCGGCGACTGTTTTATGAGGCTTTTGTGAATAAGTTTAAAGAGGTGGCCATCCCATTTAAAATCATGCTGTGACGGTGGGGCTGCTTTGATGTGTCCAGCTATTAAAACATGGGTTAAGTTTCGGAAAATGTGCTGTTCGAGGGGGGATGATTGCACCCGGGTTTTCATTATGTTTAAATACGGCCAATCATACGTTTCACTGCGGAAAGGGGGGGGTCAGCGGGCCAGTATATGGGGTTACCTGGGGGGTGCATTTTTGGGCAAGATGACGCTCAGAACCCCAATTTCCCCATGGGTCGGGTTTGATGGAAGATTTAGGACTCGGGTTTTTTGGGTAAAATCGGGGGGCAGCGAAGCACTTCCCTTTTGTGCGGGTTGTATGATACCTGGCTGCGAAAATGTAAAAGGGAAGACGTGGTGATAGGGGAAAAGCAGCAACGACGGGGAATGGGAGGAAAGGAGGGAGGATCAAGATCAATTTGTTTTAAAACTCTGCCTCAGCAGAGTTTGACTTGGAGGGGGGAAGGGGGGTTGAGAGGGCCGAAAAAAAGGAGATGGCAGGGGTACGTGGGGGAAGGGGACTCATTTCCCCTGGCCGTTGAAACAAGGTGTTTGATGGGTATCGCGGAAGCGAATTTTTAGCGGACGGGGGGAAACTACGTTTAGGGGGTCGACTTTTTGGGGAAATTTTGGGTAATGAGAGTCTTTCGGTTTTTGGGTACAGCCCCTTTTTTTCATGGGTTTTGCGTTGGGGGGGTGGTTTGAAAAAAACCCCGGGAAACTAAAGTGTGTGTAAATTTTTGCCCATTTGGGTGGGGAACTGTGGGGTGGAGGTTCTTCTTGGCATGAGCTGGAGGGATTGATGCAGGAGGGGGTTTTCGACGGGGGAAAAGGCCCCCCCCCAAGCAGTGCTTTGGGACCCAACACGTGCTTACGCCCGCACAAAAAACCTGGGAAAAAAAACATGGGGGAAGAATGCGGAGGGGTTTCAAGTGGCGCCCCAGGGGGGGGTGGTTTTTAAGGGGTGGCAGAAAGGGGGGGGGAGGGAAAAGGGTGCAATGAAACGATCAGGTAAAAAATTCGGTATTTGTCAAGGGGGGAAACCCCCTTTTGGTGGGTTTTAAGTGCCTGACATTGAACATCAAGGGCTTGAGGTCTAGAGAAAGTGTGAGTGGTTTAAGGAATTTTTGGGTCCCGTCATGCCTTTTGACGTTGTGTTCTTGAAGGAAACACAATTATAGACCGGGTTATGGGGTTAAAGGTGGGGGGGTATAATGTGTATGTTGAGCTGCAGTCAGATTGAAAGGAGGTTTTGGCCTTTTTGGGTTTGAAAGAAACAGCCCTTTGGGTTTGTCGGGTAGTGAGGGGGGAGGGGGGGGTAAAATTCGGTGGATGGGTTATGGGGTGGGTACAGATAAAGTTGGTGTGTTTTGTATGGCCAGAGGGGGGAAAAGATGTGAGGATAAAAAATTAAATTCGAAAGGGCGTTCTGGTATATTATTTGCGTGGGGGAATTCCCGGGGGGGTTGCTGTGTTTAGGAGGGGGGACTGGAACTGTGTGTAAGGGAATAAGGATGGGAAACTGAGGGGGGCAGGGCATTGTTTGGGGGGATTTTGGGGGAGAATTGTTACCCGGGGAATAGGATTGAAAAGATTTTGAGGGAGGTGAGGTGGTGGAGCACAATTTTTTAAAGGCGTGGGTAGCGGCTGGCTCGATCGTTATATTTCCCAAAAGGAAAAAGTTGTAATACATAGTGTGAGGGTAAGGGAAACGAAATTTTATTTTCTGTTCACGGGGGTTTTTTTGGTGGTATAGGTTGGGAGGGGTTCCCAAGAAGGTGAAAGGGGTTTTGGAAGTTGAATGTAAAGTTGTTGCAGCAAGAAGAGTATCGACAGTCATTTTTTTAAATTTGTGGGAGGAGTTGGTGGCGGAGGGCCTGGGAATAGTAAATTTGGTTTAAATTTGGTGGGACTCTGGGGGAATTTCTCGTTTTAAAGGGAAATTTTTTATATTCGTGTGGGAGGGAATATAACAGGTTGAAGTAGGGTCCCAAATCTTATTTTGAGGGGACGTTGAGAGCTTGCTACGAGGTGGGAGTGCTAGTCACCCGGTGGATGTATTGAGGGATTAAAGGGGGTTTATCAGGGTTTTGGGCAAAAATAAAAGGGTTTGATGGCGCGCGGTTTTGGGTGGGCGGGGAAAAAGGGTTTGTTTGGGGTGCAGGCCTTGGGAAATGCGTTTTGGGAGACGGGTCGGTAAGAAAAGGGTGGCGAGGGAGATGAGGGGGTTTAAAACTGTTCATGGGGGGGATGGGGGGGTTTTATAGAGAGGGGCGGGTTTATTAGTGAAAAAGAGGGTATGATTTGGTTTTCTAGATGCATGGTTTGGGTTTATATGCCAAAAACGGAGGTATTCGAGTTTGGGTTTTAAAAGGGAAAATGGGGGGGTTTTTCGTGAATTTTGAGATTGATGGAAATGGATAGGGTTTAAACTTTAGAAGGGCCCGGATGGGGGAAAAGTGAGTTTTCGCACGTTTTGGTCTGGTGAAAGTTTGGGTTTAAGGGGCCCCAAGGTGTGGGGTTTTTTTTTTTGGGTTTGCCAAATTGTTTTTTACGTTAGGAATTGGGAAAAAGTTTTGAGAGGATTTTTAGTAGGCTATTCAAGGAAAATAAAGGGGATGTTGGGGAAATGGGGGGGGGAGGCAAAGGGCCCCTGCTGTCGTGGTTTTAGTTCCAAAAGGTGGACAGACTCCCGGTTTAGAGGATTCCCGAGGAAATATCTTATGTGGGGCCCGATTTAATTATTTGCCAAATTTTTGGGGAAATTGGGAAAAAAAAAAAGGTGATAGGAAAACGAAATTTGGGAAGAGGAAAAATTGGGGTACCGGGGTAGGGACAATGTATAAAAGGGCTTTGGGGGTTCTTAAAAGTTTTTTTGAAGAGAGGGGGGAGTTGGGGGGGGGGGGGGGTGTGTTGGAATTGGATTGGTGAGCTGTTATGTTTAGTGTGGGGGGGGGATGCGTTATGGAGGTTTTGCGTTGGCGGGGATTGGGGAAAGGGAAATTTATATCTTGGGGAAAAAATTTTATCGGGGGAAACCCTGTGAGAGTAAGGTTAAGGGAAGGCTAGGTTTTTAAACTTTTTAGAGGGGAAGGGGTTTGCGCGGGGTTTCCCCTCTATCTCAAATATTTTTTTGCTTTCCTCCGGATCCCTTTTTATAGGGGGGTTTGGGTGGGAAATGGGCAAGTGGAGGGGTTAGTAAGAACGAGAGGGTTGGCAGGGTTTTGGTGGGTTATGGGAGATAAACTGTATTGGTGAGGGAATTGGAAGGATTTAAACAAGGTAGAAAGGTGGTAAAAATGTGTTTGGAGAGGCTATGGGATGGGAAATTTAATGGGGAAAAGTCAAAGTTTTTGGGAAACCTAGGCAATAACTAAATAGAGGTGGGACTGAAAGGGCCCGGGGTTGGGGGTGTGGGGGAATAGCTATTGATTTGTGGGATAGTGTACGTTTAAAAAATGATGGGGTAGACAAGGGGTTTAAATTCGTCCCGCCCCGTGGAGGGGGTTTATTAAAAAAGTTTGGGGGTGGTTTGAGGACAGCGCGCAAAAGTTGCATCAGGGGGTTCTTTTTTGGACGAATGTCTGTTGTTTATTTAAGATATGGCCCCGTGGGGGGCAGTTTTTACCCGCTGGGGGGGGCGGAGGTGCAACTTTTCGCAACATGGATTTTCCGATTTAATCAGGTTCGGGTTGTGATGGCAAAGTAGAGGGGGGGGTGGTGAGTTTCCCCGTTAGCCAGGGGGGGGTGGGGTTTTACATTTAGAAAAGCTTTTAAGATGATTTGGTTGTATCAAAAACGCAGGTTTTTGGGGGAGGTGGGGGCGGGAAAGGGGGGCTAAAAAAAATGAGTTTGGATAGGGCAACGATGGTGGGGGGGGGGTAAGGATTTTTGATTGGTGAGGCCATGTTGGGGTTTTTAAATGACGGTGAGGGATCCAAAGGCCCCTTAAAAATTAGGATTCTAGAAAAGGGGGGGGGGGTGGGGGGGGGGTTGTGGTGGCGGCGTTGAGGGGGCAAAAACCCATGTATGCGGGGGGGGAATATCTGGAAATGTTTACGGCAATTGCGTTTTAAAAACCAGGTGTAAGGGAGGTTAAAAGGGTTTTTTTTTGGGTTTTTACATGGGGAAACTTTTCCGTCTGGTTTGTTTATTTAATAGGAGGGCTAAGGGTGGGGGGGGGAGTGCAAAGCATGGGTTTTTCCCGAGATATTTTTTATGCGGGTGTATTTTTTTAATTGTTTTTGAAGCTGTGAGGGTATGGTTTGGTAGGGTGTTAGGTTAGTGGGGGGGGGGAAGGGTTTTCAGGTGTTAAAGGGGGTTAAATTTAAAATTTAGGTGGGGTGAGTAGATGGTGGTGAATGGGGTTGGTATGTGGTTACTGTTTTTTTTTATACGTCTTGGGCTATGAGGGGAAATGGGGGTGAGGGGGGGTGGGTTTTGAGGGGAGGTGGGTGTGGATGAAAGAATAAAGGTTTTTAGCGGCCACCATTTATTTGAAATAAAATGTCGCAAAAAGGGATCTTTATGGGGGGGGAAAGGGGGGGACAGTGTTTACTGAGGGATACCCGGGGGGGTTTTTAAATTTAAAAAGGGTTTTTCGGGATTTTTTTGTAAATGGGTAGCGACGGGGCCCAGTTTCTTGGCGGAGATGTGTGGATGGTTTTTAAAGTGTTGTGACTGGAAATTTTCACTGTGTTTTGATAGAAAAACCCGGCCTTATCCTTTGGCTTTAAATTTAACATAGAATTTTTTCATAGTATTCTGAAACAAAAAATATAAAGGGTGGGTTTTATCTAAAATTAAAAAGCTTCTACAGGGATGGTGTGTTGTGCTTTTTTGTCAAGAGAAAAGTTTTAACTACTGGCCTATATTTAAACTCCCCCCTGTAAAAACTGCATCGCGAAAATGGATAAAGTAGGAGAGAATCAAACACATGTGTTGGTGCCCCCTGAACACACCAAACTGGGTTTTTGTTGGGTTTAAAGGGGCCCTTTAAAAGGTGGTGCCAAGTTTTATCCTGCTGCTGCTCCCCACGGGGCAGTTTACTTCAAAAATTTCCCCCCTTTTAAAATTTTTCAGAGACAGTAATTTTCCCCCCAAATGTTAGGGGGGGCGAGTTTCAGTCCCGACCTTTTGTTTGCCCTTTAGCCCCTTAAACCCGGGTTTTGTATTTTCCCCGCGGGGTTTGTTTAAATGCTGGAGCGGGAAACCTTATTTCCAGAGGGGGGTAGTCTCAAGGGGCTTTCCGGAGGGAAAAAGAAAACTCTTTCACATCATTGGTGTATCTTTAGGGTTCCCAAATTTAATTGGGAATTTTTAACCCGGGGGGGGGGTAAATGTCTTTTGAATTTCGTAGTTTTCTTCACCATTTTGGTAGCGAATTTTGGGGCGTAAAGTGGGTTAGCTTGCAGGAGCTCTACCTTTCCCCCTAAAAAATCCTTTTTGTTATCCCACGGTGTCTTTAAAGGGGAAAGGGTCCCGGATGGGCCAAAAAACCAAAATGGGCCGGAGGCTCCCGGTTTGAGGAACGGAGTGAAAAAGTTTAGGGGTTTTAAAGAGGGGTTTTTCAATTTTTTTGCTGTGCAAAACCCGTTGGGTCTAAAAGAGTGAAGGCATCAGGGAGGGACAGTTTGCAGTTTTTTGAACAGGTTGATTGGGGGCGACTTTATTGTTTTTGTAAAATGCCTTCCCCTTTTAGTACCCTTGAAAACCCCTCCATTGGGCCATTGCCTTGGGGTTTGCTTGTTGTTTTTGCTGCAGGGGAAACCTTTGCTAGCCAAAAACTCCTGAAGTTGTTAAATCATGAAGAGGATCCCTGTTGAAAGGGGGAAAAAGTGGGGTACCCCAAAAAAAAGAGAACAAAATGGGAAAGACAACTAAAAAACAGTTGAAAACAGCCAAAATTTGCACAGGGGGAAAAAAAAGGGGGAAAAATTGATTTATTTCAAAACTACTATGTTAAGGAAAAACCTTTTCTGATTTGTGCTTGGTAGAGGTCCCTTTGGGAAAATTTTATTCAATCTTTCGAAAGGTGGGTGGAATTTTTTGGATGAGTCTTTTTCGGCTGATGAAAGTTTGGCTTGTCTGCACTTTCTCTGCTTTCTTGATCACTTTTCGCCCCATCTTTTCCCCTGAGTAGGGCATGTTCTTTGATTTGGGCAAAATTGGGGACAGGGTGTAAAACCCCGGGTGACAAAAAAGCCTTTTGGAGAGTGAGAGTGATTGCAAATCATGGGCCTTGGTTTCTCCACAGTTTGGGGGCCTAGAGAATGGGATTCAGGTGAGTTTTTTCTTTTAACCCCCGGTGGTTAAAAGAATTTTCAAAATCATAACACGATAGGGTTCCCTCTCAAACGTAATATCTTGTCATTCTTTATCTTTTCTTTTTTTTTTTTGCCCCTTGTCGAACATTTTTCATCACGGACCGTTGGTCAGTCCTTTTGGGGAAAAGTCTACCAGTTAAAAAAATGCCTCCAGTGGCGAACTGGGTTTATGATGGGGCCCGGGGTTTTTCCCTTTTTTCAGCAGCATAAAATTTCCCCTGATCCTTTAAAAGTTCTCGAAAAAAAGGGGGGCTTTTTTTGGGCGTCCTGCCGGGGTTTAAGGGCTTGGCAGCAATGGCAATGTTTTTGAGCATCCCTTTCCACTTCGAATGGTAGGGATCATTTAAAGGCTTGAACTACTGGTTTTCAAAGTCCCGTTTGGAGTAGGAAGCGGCTTTGCTTCCCTTTTTCACAGGAAAAAGTGGGTTTTTACCCCAATGGGGCGGGCTTTACTTGAAAAGTTTTAGATTTAATTGTGAGTTTTTAGCAAAAAGGAAAAAGAGTTTTTTCGGGAGTGATTTTTTTTCTTGAGGGTTTTGGGAAATTCCCGTTGAGGTCGTAGGCGTTCAGGGTTTTTTGGGAAATTGAAACCCCCTTTCCCCTACATAACCCAAAGGGTGCTAAAACCTTTTAGTTGGAAAAATTTCAATTTTCCTCATTGGGAAAAGATATTTTTCTTTTTGGGGGGCTTTCCAAAAAATTATCAAGGTTTGGGACATGTTCCTCCCGGGTCTTGCCCTAATGGTAAAAATTACTTAAAAACACGTAGGTTCCCTTTAGTTGCTCTTCCTGAAGAGTGAATCCCTAATTCGTTGGGGAAACAGGTACCCCAAATTTGGGGACTCCAAAAAGGGGCTTGGGAAAATGATACGGGCCAAAAACCCAGGCCCCGAAAAAGCTGTGTATGGTTTATCTTTTATTCCTTTTAGGGACTGATGATAGGATCTGAGTCAATTGTGGGTAAAAAAGTAGTACTGAGCAATTTTGTTCAAATGTTTTGTCAATTCGAGGTAGAGGGTTTCCCCATCAAGAAGTGTAAATTTGTTGATTGTCTCAGAGTTTTCGATTTGCCGTCTCCGTTTCCCATAAACCCTCTTTAACAACAACAACCCCGGGGCACGCCCAAAGGGGAAACACTCGGTTTTATAATACCCTCCCTTTTGCAGCCCCTGGGGTTTTTTTCTCAATGAACATCCGTCCTCATAAGAAATTCGGGGTGGCTTAGCTGATTTTTGGATGGCAATCCCCCCGGTAAGATTTTCCAAAAAAAAACCCTTTTGGGGGGTCTACCCCTTTAAAATGCTAAGTCCACGACAACAAAAGGAGGCGTTCACCTCCTATGTTAAAAGGGGACCTTTTCCCTGCAGCTTCTGAAAATCCTGGCCCAAAGGGTAAATTCAGGGGCACCCGTTTTTGGCAGAATAGCTAAAAAGTTTAATTTTTGGGTAAAAAATTTTTTAAAAATAATTAATTAAAAATTTAAAATAAATAATTTTAATAAAAATTTTAATAAATAAATTTTTAAATTTAATAAAAATATAAATTCCCCAATTTCCTTTTGATTTTCCCTTTTTAAAAACCCTTTTGAATGGGAATTTGGGGGGCCGGAAAGGTTACCCTTTTGAGTGATGGATCCCGGAAAGGGTTTTAACTAAACTCTTGGGTTTATGAATTTAGCCGTCCTTTTTCAAATTTACCTTTTTATTCTTTTTTGGAATTCTTTTAAACGGCCTTTGGGCATGGAAATTTTGGGGAAAAAAAGCAAAAAAAAACCCCCGTTTGCTGGTGCTGTCACTGGGAAAGTCTTAGGGAAGGTCTTGTTGGAATTTACCCCTTTTCCCCCGGAACATTTTTGAAATTGAATTTTTTTGGGCAAATTTTTGGCCTTTTCCCTTTAAAAAGGCCCGGGAATTTTTGGGGTTTATTCTTAAAAACCTCCAAAAGGGGAAAAAAACCCGTACCCTCTGGGTTGTGTCAATTTGGGGCAAGGTTTCCCCAAAAATAAATTTATTTCAAGATTTTTTGGTCAAATTGCTGGAATTCCAACTCGGAAGTTTTTTGTGGTTTTCTTTAAATTAGGGTTTTTTCTTCTTGGGGGAAATCAGTGCTCTTTCTGGGTCCAAAAGGAGCGGCTTAAAATTTTTAGGGGTTTTTTCTCCCCAAAAAGTTTTGGCCCTTAAAAAATTTATTTGAAAGCCGGGCCCCTTTATAAAACTTTCCCTAGGCCCCTTACAAAACGACCCCGTTTTTTTGCTTGGAAGGACAACCCCTTTCCCCCAAATTTTATGTTAAAAGATTTTTAAGGAAAAACCCCCTTTTCTCTGGCGAACGAATTTTTCCCAAAGGTACCTTTTCCAAAAATTTTAATTTTAGGGTTTAAAATACTTTACAGGGGGGGTTTTGTCGCATTTCGGAAAAAGGTTTTTACACCAAATTTTAAAACCCCATATTTCTTGGTGAAAAAAAATTAGGGGAGAAACACCAATATTTTTGGGAAGGGCCCCCAAATGTTTTTTGAAAAGGGTCCTTTAAAATGTTTCTTTATTTCCCGGGGCCTTTTAAGGGGGGTTTACAAATAACCTTTAGGTTTCCAAATAAGCTATGTTGTGGGGGGTGTTTTCCAGGTTTACCACAAAATTTAAAAGCCCGGTTCTAAAGTTTAAAATAAATTGTTTTGTATTGAAAAAGGTTAAAACTTTAAAATTTTTTTTTGAAAATGAATTTTTTATTTAAATACTTAAAAGAAAAACAAAAAATTTTATAAGGTCCCTTAATAATTTTTTTTACGGGGGTTTTTTCTTTTTTATGTTTTTAAAGAAAATTTTTTATAATCAGGGCCAAAATATTTAAAAAAGTAATTGATTTTAATTTTGGAAAATTTTAGGAAAATAAAAAAATGGGGGGGGCCTGGAAAAAACTGTTTTGTTGGGTTAAAGGGCCCTTTTTTGGGGGGGTGGTGAAAAAAATTTTAATCCCGTGTTTTCCCCCGGGGTTTTTAAATGTTTTTTTGCCTTTTTGAGTAGTGGGGTTTGGTTTTTTGGTTTTTTAAAACAAATTTTCAAAATTTTTGGGGCGGGGGATTTTGGTTAAATCTGTAATTTTTGTATTAATACGCTTATGGGTTAAAAGGTGAAAGAAAAGGTAGAATCTTAAAGTTTTTATGTGTGTGAGAATGACTGTTCGTTATTGTGAGAGTACCTTCAAAGATGTTATAGAAAGCACATACTAAATGGTGTTACTAAGGTATGCCATATGACTGTATCGAATATGCTGTGATACAAAGTCCGGGGTTTTCCTTCTTGTTGGATGCATTCTGTAAGACACAATTTCTGTATATCAGAAGGTTCGAAGTTTACATAGCTGTAATGAGTAACGTGGTAGAGTTTTATATTATGCGAGATTGTATTTTGGTACATAAGGCCTAACATATAATGTTTCAGCGGCCTGGTTAAGATTACATAGTACATGTCGTGTGACAATGTATGTGTAGGGTAGTGTTAAATATTTTAAGTACACGCTGTTGTTTTCCCTTTGCTATTTTAATGTTTAAAGTCACATATAAGAGTATATGTAAGGTAATATAAAAATGTATATTGATTTTGTGTAAATACGCAATTTCAGATGACTTTGTTGGATCAGGTGTGCATATGAGTTCAAGTAGCGGTGTATATTATGTATTAATACTGCTATAGGGTATATAGTGTATGAAGAAGTCTTGGGTGGATTGCACCCATGTTGAGATATAGAGTGTATTATCCTTGTATGCTAGGCAAAGTTTTCATAATTGTTACTTAGAGTAAGTAGTATCCTACGCTCTTATAGTATGTCAATATTTTGTAGGTATTTGATGGGGGAGGGGGGGGGTACCTTTTACTTCCAGAGCACATATGTACGACTTTATAAATGTACCTTTGGTGGGGGGTGGATGTATAGGTTTTAATGGTATGTGGTGAGGTTTTTACCTTT
Organism: Cherax quadricarinatus; assembly: GCF_026875155.1. Taxonomy (NCBI): domain Eukaryota; kingdom Metazoa; phylum Arthropoda; class Malacostraca; order Decapoda; family Parastacidae; genus Cherax; species Cherax quadricarinatus. The sequence goes on along the minus strand of NC_069417.1, from coordinate 64,258,156 downwards.
AAGAATTGTTTTGTATATAAAACTTGGCATAAGATGTTTAAGTGTGCTGAAGTAGATTATCTGGATATGTTGTTGGTAAACCTGTGTGAAGTTTCTTTTTCTTTTTCGATGGTGTGTACGTATGTTGTACTTTAATTTTGTTGTTACATGTTGATTGGTTTTGTAACATGTTTGCTTACACGCATAACGTATACTGTATTTTAAATAAATATAAAAAAATAAATGTATAACAATCATTTTCATTATTTACTTCTCTCCTAATATTATTCCTAATGCTAGACACAGTTATACCAAAGTTATATTCTACGTTCTCCTTCTGGGTACTCTTCTTGGCTAACATATCAACTTTATCATGAAGGAGTAATCCAATGTGTGATGGGATCCATAGCAATTGTACATTAATTCCTTTGTCCCTAATTTTTGAGTATCTATACCTGGCTTCCCCAATGAGCATGTTGTTGGAGTCATTATATGAGCCAAGAGCCTTCAATGATGACATAGAATCAGTAATGATGATAGAGTCAAGCTCAGTGTCATAGGTTAGCTTTAGCGCCATTAGGATTGCAAACAATTCAGTTTGCAGTGTAGAAGCCCAGTTGTTAATTCTTATGCCTAACTCAACAAATTTATTATCGTTCTTAACTAGGGAGGTGGCAACAAGAGCAGATGCAGCCCTGCCAGAAGACTCTGTTTAGATCCATCAGTGTATATAACTTGTGATAACTTATTACTACCAGCTAGGCGAAAAATTTCTTCTTGAGCAGTTGCTCTAACAAGAGATTTAAGGAAGGGAATACTAGCAATGAGCTTCCTGGGAGGGACTTGTAGGTATGTGATATTAAATGAAACACATCTTCCATGGAGGGGTGAAAATGTCTTGTTGCCTACAGTGATACAGTTCATGCAGGTTATAAACTTAATGCAATTGCACGTTTTCACAATCCATTTAGATCTGTGTGTATTTACCTCTAGACACTTGGTAAGATTCACTGTGACAGTGTCTGGTTCGTTTCTCAACATTCTAATACCGAGTATAGTGTTAATTTCAACAATCCTATCACTGATACTAGAAATACCAAGCTCCTTCCTCATGTTAAGAACTTTTGTAGATCTGGGACAGCCAAGAATAATCCTGAGAGCTTCATTTTGCATTAACTCCAAGGGTCGGAGGGAACTTTCTCTAGCTAATATCAACATGGGAGCAGCATAATCAATTAAGGACCTAACATAGGTTATGTACATCATTCTCACGATTCTCACATTAGCACCATAGTTGGGATTGTAGCCAGCAACAGCTTTGAGAGCATTTAGCCTAGCTTTACATTTCTTGTTTAGTTGTGGTATAGTGGATTTGTTAAAGGGTACATCTACACCAAGATATCTGTAAGTTTTAACGTAGCTAATGATTTCACCCTGCAAATAGATGGGTGGGGATGTCGTTTGCTTGTTAATATCTTTGTTTTAGAGGAAGATATTATGAGGCCTAGTCGATTACAAATTGCTTGAACTTCATTAAGAATGGTATTCATCTTCTTATGCCCTGTTGTATTGATCATGATATCATCAGCATAGCTTATAGCTATATGTTTAGGTGAGGCAGGTAGAGACTTTTAGGAGAGCATCAGTTCTCACCCAGCTGTTGGTGAGGGCGGACGCAGAGCGTGCGGCTGGTGCCCTCTGGTGTCTGTATTGAGAAGTTTTGTTTTCTCAAGATGGCGGAACGCAGAAAAAGAGTCAACACTGTCTGTGTGGAATTGTTGAAAGGTGCAATATATCAGGACACCGCTGACGTCATTCTGCCTCTTGTGATAAGAGATACGTATGGAATCCCACGTGAGGATTTATATGGGATTTCTCTGAACGGCAACGCGAGAATTTTTGTGAAATTTGTGTCCTCTGCTGCGTATGTGAGTGTTGTGGATGCCTTTCAAGAAAAACGGATTGTTATCAACGCTAGTCTGGAGGTGTGCCTGCGTGATGTATCGACAAGTTATACATGGGTTCGTCTACGTAATATCCCCTTCGAGGCAGACGAGGTGGACATCCGTCGGACTTTTGGGCGCTATGGCACCATACAAGCTGTCCAAATTGGGCGTTGGTCCCAGGGTTTTTATGCTGGTATGCTCGCAGGTTCCTTTTCTATGAAAATAACATTGAGACATCCAATTCCCTCGTTTGTCATGTTGGAGGATTTTCAGACGCAGGTCTACGTAACCTACCCGGGCCAGGTTCGGACGTGCCGCCTGTGTGATGCAACGGGTCATATGGCAGCGTCTTGTGAGCACCGACGAGGGAAACAACGGTCGGACCTGACAGACACTGCATCCAAAGATACGATGGAGGAGGATGAGCTGGGCCATCAGAAGCCACAATGGTGGACGACGTGCTGCAGGTTTTACCAGCGGATGTAAAGTGGAGTGCAGCAGTGGATGCTGCAGAGGGGATCGTCTCGACGCTACCACCAGCGTCGGAGATCGAGGCGATTGGGTGCGTGGACAGTGCGTCACCTCCGGTGGAAGAGGAGGCACAAACGCCATTGATATTGCCCAGTTTTGAAGACTTACAGAGGATCCTCGATAGCCCGGCGACAGAGGGTTTACCGCCTACATTAGCGGTGTCGCCTGTGGTCGACCATGGTCTAGCGGGACGTGTGGGCAGTGAGGATAGGCGTACGACTTTTATGTCTGTGGTGGTGACGGATGTCGAGGTACATAGAACAGACAGCGATGGGCTTATGGACTATGAGAGAGTGTCACGTAAGAGGCCCATTACACACGTGGAGGACGATGTCTTAACACCAGGTCAAAGGTCTGGTAAAATGGTGTGGGCTGACGTAGTCAAGGGAGTTAAGGGACCCCCCTTAGAGAAGTTAAGTGGGAGTGTGGGGAAAACGGGCAGGTGCAGCAGTGGCAAGTCCAAGTCAGGTATAAAGGTGATGGGAAAACGAAATGAGAAAACCTAACCAGAGAGTTCAAGTGTATAACAATGAATGTCAATGGCCTCAGAGCAGAGGTCAAGAGACGTTGGGTAGAGGTATCGCTCAGACGTATGAATGTTGACGTTTTTTTTTATACAGGAATACAATTTTCGGTGTGGTAGTGAATTACGTGTGCAAGGGTATAGTGCTATGCGGGAAATTCGGATAATCTCAAAGGTGGGGTTGTGATAGGCATAAGGGAGACCAGCCCTTTTAAGCTTGTAGCATGGGAGTGGGGCGGAGGGGGCCGGGTTGTGCGATGTGGTGGGTTTGTGGGGGAACATTCAGGTGGGTTTCGTGGGAGTATATATGCCAGCGACAACAAATCGACGAGTAAAAGAGGATTTTGTACGCAATGTTTTGGTTTATTTTCTCAGAAGTCTACCCTTAGTTTCTGTCATGGCAGGTGATTGGAATTGTGTGATCCAGGAAAAAGACGTCGAACCGCGTGGTGGGGGGTGTAATTTAAGGGTTTTACGTGAGGTATTGCAGGCGATTGGTGTAGTGGATGTTGTGGGTAGCGACGGGTGGAATGTGGAACATACGTTTTGTAGAAGGGGTTACGCTGCGCGGTTGGACAGGGTTTATATCACCAACTTAATCCATGGTGGCAGGGTCGATTGTGTTGATCTGGGTTTCTCAGATCACCGTGGTGTTCTGGTAACACTCGAGTGGGAGGGCGCTATCCGTGTATTTACTAGTTATTGGAAATTAAATGTCAGCTTGTTGCAAGGAGTCGATGCTGTGGAAGCTTTCAGGTTATGGTGGGTTGACTTCTGGAATAACGGGAATGGGATAGAGGATGTTGTAGAGTGGTGGCATTCAAAGGCGAAACATGCAATACAGGGTTTTTATAGACGGTTAGGGAAGGAGGAGGCGTGTTGTAGATATGGGAAGCAAAAGTATTTAGAGGGACAGCTGCGGGATTGTTATGGTACAGGCGGGAGGTATGACCTAGCGGAAATAGAGTGTCTACATAGTCAATTACGGGAAATTCAGAATGATAAAATTTCAGGCTTTGAGGGTGCGAGCTGGGATTGAGGAGGTGCTTTGGGGGGATAAACCCTCAGTTGGGGTTCTGCGTAGTTTCAGAATGCAACGTATGGCGAAGACAGTTTTGTCAGTAGTGGTCGGTGATGACTTGGGTGGTTATCATAAAGGACAAAGGCTAGTTACTACTGAGAGCATAGGGACCTATGCAGATCAATGGTTTGAGAGAAAATGGAAGGGTAGAGAGGGGAATCGAGAGGCGAGGGAAGCTTTACTGCGTGGCATAGTGGCAAATTTGAGAGACGTGGATCGAGAGGACATGGAGGGTTGTATATCGGAGGAGGAGGTTTCCAAGGCTGTTCAGGGACAGGCACTGAGGAAATTCACCTGGTTGGGATGGGATACCAGGTGATTTTTATGTAGTTCATTGGGAACTGTTAAAACACATGTTGGTTCGACTTTACAATTCAATGAAAACTAGAGGTAGCATGGGCAGTGAAGCGGGGTTGGGTGTTGTAGTATTGGTACCAAAGGCCGAGGTCTGCGAATCTTTGGAGGCATATAGGCCCATCATATTGATGGGGGCGGATTATAAGATTTTTGCGCGTTATTTGGCAAACGGATGAAACGAGTTTTGGACAAGGTAATATGGGAAGGGCAATACGGGATTCCTGGCCGATCTATGAGAGATGGTCATCGACGCCTCAAAAGTTTCATGAAAGATTGTAGTGGAGGCGGAGTCGTAGGATTGGATTGGGAAAAGGCTTTTGACAATGTGGATAGGGAAACATTATTAGCTATATTATTGAAGCAGGGTTTCGGGGAAGAAATAGTAGCGTGGGTACGTATGTTATATACGGAGGCACAGGTACGAGTCCAGGTTAATGGGAGGGTGGGGTCCGCGATAGGCATGGGGTGGGGACTGCGGTAGGGGTGTCCCCTCTCGCAGCTTTTGTTTGCCTGTTTGCAGGACCCCTTTTATAGATTGGTAATGGGTGGGGTAGGGGGGGAGGATTGTGCACAGGAAGAAGCAGTAGAAATTTTAGGTTATGTGGACCATACCACCATCTTGGTGCATAGTAGGAATGGTTTAGCGTTCATAAATAAGGTTATAAGGTTTTTTAGCGATGCGTCTTCCATGCGCATTAATAGAGAAAAATCCAAACTTTTGGAGGTGGGGTCCTGGGTGGGCGGGACGTTAGGTACGGAGTATGGGTGGAGAACCATTGAGTGGATAAAGATCTGTGGTGTGCATTTTTACAATGACGAACAGGCGGCACGTGCATTTAATTCATCCATTGTAGTTACAGCTGCAATTCGTAGGATGGCAGGATGGAGACCAGGTGATGTAACATTACACCAAAGAGTAATAGTTGTCAATGTACTGGTGTATAGTAAATTATGGTTTGTTTCAGCGGTCTATCCATTGATGACGGACGATGTGTTGCGGTTACAGAGGAAGGCTTTGGATTTCATATGGGGTTACCGTAGGCATTGGTTAGGGAAAGACATAGTTATGACGCACGTAACTCGGGGAGGTTTGGGGCTAATACCACTACACAGTCATCTAATGGGCATATATGTACGACAGGAATACCTAACAAGGGGTGGGGTCAGGGAGTGAGAGTTGATGCAGTGATGAGGGAGGTTCGACGATGGTGGGTGGGGAAAGACCTCACAAGGTGCGAAGCAATGTTACGGCACTTATTGATGGTGCAAAACCCTGTGAGAGTTAAGGCAGGTAAACTAGATAATATAGGTATAACATCGGCAGAAGTCATCGGTTTCTGAGGTTTTCCCAGGATATCATTGGAAGACTATATGGCAGGGGTTCAAGAAATTGCGCTTACAACCACGGGTTAGGGAAACTGGTTACCGATTCCTCCACGGGATTTTGGCGTCCAAGGCACAATTGTACATTATGGGAATGACCCAGGATCAGACCTGTGCGTGGTGTGGGTGGCCGGAAACGGGTTTCATGTCGTATACTTTTGTGACAGTTTACATAAGGTTAGGGATTGGTTCAAGGGTGTTCTCCGACGAGTGGGAGGGGGGGGGTTTGTCGATGCTTAGAGTTTTGAGTCTTGAAATGGGAGATTGCTCGGATGCTGTACGACGTTCTGTGTCATATTTGGTACTTGACTATTTATATGTGTCATGGGGTATGCAGGGGCTTAGGGGTGCGATGCATGTCAAGGCGCTGATGTGTCATGTTTATAGGACGAAATGTAGGAATAGAGAGGTATATGGGCAATGCTGGGAGGGAGCTTTTTCGTTGGGGTATAGGAATCTAACGATGGAAACGTTACGGGAGTAATGAGGTGGGGGTAGGTATAATCGCTTGGTGGAGCCTAGGGGTTGGTCTCCCGGGGGGGGGAGAGAAGAGTTAGTTTTTTTTTGGGTGTCTGGACTGTATGTTTTATTTGGTGTGTATGGTGAATCTGGGTGTAATGTAGGGTGAAGGAAGGGAACCTTGTGTGGTCTGGTGTATAGTGTCTTTCTGGCGTGAATGAGTATCATAGTCTGAGAAAGGGGGGGAAGTGGTACTCAGAACCACGGTATGGTTTTCTTATGCTGAGTCATGCTGAACCACTAAGTCACCAACAGAGGCTACGCCGTGTTTAATATTTATGTTATACAAAATTTTCTAATTTCCCAGGTTGGTGTTAGTTGCATATAGTGTGAATTGTTTGGAGTTTTGTAATGCAATTGTTTTTGTGATGTATTCTGTGTGCACCTGTTATTACTGGTTTTACTAAGTACATAAGAGTCACAGCAATGTATGTAATGCGACCTGTGAGTCGTAAAGTGTGTGCTGGAAGATTTGTGTTTTTATTAATGGTAGAAGTTTTAAGTGGGTAATAGTCTTAACATGTTTGTTTCAAAAAACACTTCTTTCCTATGTTGTGCTATAATTTATATGATGCGGTCTTCTTGAGTGGTCCATTATAGTGCCAAGTACTGTATATTACATGCCTCTCGATATCTTACTGATGATATTGACTATTCCACTTTTGTTACAAGGTATGGATCGGTTGTAAGCACATTTGGTAGTAGGGAATAAAATTGGTGGGGTGAAGTGGGTTTCTGCCGGGGGGGGGGGGGTTGATGGATGACTGCTTTGGGATAACCATAGTAAAAGTTTCTGTGTATTACGTCAGTTGTCATTCTATTGTTTATGCCATGCATTATTGTAAGCAGTACGATTATTTCCAGTGTATTATGCAGACACAGATTTTTACATATCGTGGATATTTTTTTGTGTGTAACCACGGTATAGTTTTGTTTTGCAGGGTAGCTCCATTATGTTTTGTTGATATTATACGTCTTGGTCTGTATCCTAGGAATTGGGAAGGGGTTTTGCTTTTACACAGAACACTGATGTGTGTATGTAATATTGTTTGTTGGATAGCAGTCCTGGTAACGCTTTCTCATTTTGATTTATATTTGTTGTATGGATTTTATTAATAAAATATAAAAAAAAAAATATCAACATGAGAGCAGCATAATCAATTAAGGACCTAACATAGGCTATGTACATCATTCTCACGATTCTCACATTAGCACCATAGTTGGGATTGTAGCCAGCAACAGCTTTGAGAGCATTTAGCCTAGCTTTACATTTCTTGTTTAGTTGTGGTATAGTGGATTTGTTAAAATGGTACATCTACACCAAGATATCTGTAAGTTTTAACGTAGCTAATGATTTCACCCTGCAAATAGATGGGTCTGGGGCTCCACGCATACATGTCTGAACCTCAATTATGTTGTGATTTGAGTATATTGTTTTTGATATGGTGACATTTCTTATCAGATCATCATTGTTAGTGAAGATGAGGTCTAGTGTATTCTCCAGTCTAGTAGGCTCTATTATTTGCTGGTTTAAATTGAATTTTGTGCTCGTGTGAGTGTGAGTTTTCATCAGAGCTGCCTCCTGGTGTTATTACTGCAACAATATTATTTGCTATATTCCTCCATTTTAGGTGCCTTAAGTTGAAATCCCCAGGAGCAAGATGTTGGGTGCAGGAGCTGGAAGATTTTCCAGACAGTGGTCAATCTTTAACAGCTGTTCCTGGAATTGCTGGGATGTTGCATCCGGAGGCTTGTAGACTACCACAATGACTAGGTTTTGGTTCTCGACCTTTACTGCTAAAACTTCCACTACATCATTTGAGGCATTAAGCAGTTCTGTGCAAACAAGTGACTCTGCAATGTTCACAATTGATCTACAACTATTCAAGTAATGTCCGCCCATTGAGTGCTACCACATTTCCTGTGACAAAGGACGCAGAAGCCGCTTTCCATACTCTCAAACAGGACATTGAAAACTCAGTAGTTCAAGCCATTGATGAGTCCCTACATTTCTAAGTGGTAACGGATGCATCTGACATTGCCATTGCTGCAGTCTTATCTCAGGCAGGACGACAAGTAGCCTTCTTTTCGAGAACGTTTCAAGGATCAGAGAAGTGTTACGCTGCTGTAGAAAAGGAAGCCCAGGCCATCATAGAAGCAGTTCGCCACTGGAGGCATTATTTAACTGGTAGACATTTCACCGTAAGGACTGACCAACGGTCCGTGATGTATATGTTCGACAAGAAGCACAAAAGTAGGATAAAGAATGACAAGATATAACGCTGGAAGATGGAACTATTGTGTTATGACTTTGATATTCTGTACCGACCGGGTCAAGAGAACATCTCATCTGATGCATTCTCTAGGTCCCACTGTAGAGCAGCATGTCATGATTTGCAATCACTCTCAGCGCTCGGCAAGGCTTTGTGTCACCCAGGAGTTACACACCTGTACCATTTTGTCAAATCAAAGAACATGCCCTACTCAGTGGAAGATGTGTGACAAGTGATCAGAGCATGCAGAGTATGTGCAGAGTGCAAGCCAAACTTTCATCAGCCAGAGAAGATTCATCTCATAAATCCACCCAGCCTTTCGAGAGACTGAATATAGATTTCGAAGGACCTCTACCAAGCATAAATCAAAATAGATATTTCCTTAACATAGTAGATGAATATTCAAGGTTTCCCTTTGTGTTCCCCTGTGCAAATATGGCTGCTTCAACTGTTATTAGTTGTCTTTCACAGTTGTTCTCTATTTTTGGTATGCCAGCTTATATCCATTCAGACAGGGGATCCTCGTTCATGAGTAACGAACTTCAGGAGTTTTTGGCTAGCAAAGGTATTGCCTGCAGCAGAACAAGCTACAACCCTCAAGGCAATGGTCAAGTGGAGCGGTTCAATGGTACTATATGGAAGGCAGTTACAATGACATTGAAGTCGCACAATCTACCTGTTCAACACTGGCAAACTGTCCTACCTGATGCTCTTCACTCTATTAGATCATTGCTGTGCACAGCTACTAATGCAACCCTTCATGAAAGACTCCTCAACTATTCACGTCGTTCCTCTATGGGAGCCTCCATGCCTACTGGTTATGTCATCCTGGACCTGTTGTCCTGAAGAGCCACTGTAGGATGAACAAGACAGATCCTTTAGTGGAAGAGGTAGAGCTCCTGCAAGCTAATCCACATTAACACCCATATTCGCTACCAAAATGGTGAAGAGACTACATATCTACAAGACATTTAGCCCTAGTTGAAATCACCATTAGTGTGGAATCACAAGATACACCAATAGATGTGAGAGATGCTTCGTTTTCTCCTGGAAAGCCCCTTGAGACTATCTGTACGGAAATAGAGGATTCTGCTCCAGCAGCTAGTCAAACCCCGCTGGAAAATATTGAACCTGGTGAAGAGGCTCAAGTGCTGAGAAGGTCGTGACGTGTACGTCGCCCACTTAACAGTTTGGGAGATTACTGTCTCTGATATTTTAGAAGGGGGAGATTGCAGTGATACTGCTCCTGTGGGGAGCAGCAGCAGGATAATACTGCACCACCTCTCGGGGCCCTTAACAACAACAACAACAACTTGGTGTGTGTCAAGGGCGCCAACATATGGTGTGTGATTCTCTTCTCTTATATCCATATATTAGTGATGCAGATTACATGGTGAGTTTAAATATGTGGCTTGTAGTTATAACTTTTCTCTTGACATATGCAGGACATCACCATCCCTGTAAAAGCAGTTATTAGATGTACTAGATGTACTTGTTGCAGAAGTACTATGAAGATTCTATGTTCAATAAAGCCTAGAGATAAGGCCTGTGTCTCTATCATATCAATCACATACCTGCAAGTCCCTCCCAAGAAGCTCATTGCTAGTAATTCCTTCCTTAAGTCACTTGTTACAGCAACTGCTCAAGAAGATATTTCTCGCCAAGCTGGTAGTAGTAAGTTATCTCAAGTTGTATACACTGATGGATCTAAATAGGAGTCTTCTGGCAGTGCTGCATCTGCTCTTGTTGCCACCTCCCGAACGATAATAAAAATTTTTTGGGTTAGGCATAAGAATTAACAAAAAGGGCCCTCTACACTGCAAACTGAATTGTTTGCAATCTTAATGCCGACTAAAGCTAACCTATGACATGAGATTGACTCAATCATCATTACTCATTCTGTGTCATCATTGAAGGCTCTTGACTCATACAACGACTCCAAAAACATGCTCATTGGGGAAGCCAGGTATAGATACTCAAAAATCAGGGACAAAGGAATCAATGTACAGTTGCTATGGATCCCATCACACATTGGGTTACTTCATTCATGATAAAGTTGATATGGTAGCCAAGAAGAATACCCAGAAAGAAAATTGTAGAATATAACTTTGGTATATCTGTGTCTAGCATTAGGAATAATATTAGGAGAGAAGAAAATTTAACGAAAATGGATTGTTACAGGAATGCAGTTAGATGCCTGAGTAGATATTTAACCGCTATGATAAGATTAAACGTAGATAAGTATGTTTATGGAGCAACGGCAATGTAAACAGACTGATGTTTTTAGGGGCCCAGGTTAGGGGGCCGTCGGGCAAAATCTGTAACTCCGTTGTTTACTGTCCGATTTTCTCCATTTTTGGGTTTACACAAGACAAAGTCGTTTCACTTTTCTTGAAAATATTTATCAAAAAATATACCTCAAACAACAACTGAGAAATGACTGATTACGGGGAAAATGCCAATAGTGATAAACTTTTCTCCTATATGGGACTACATAAGGTTTTTTGGGGACACTTGGTGCCGAGAGAACAATGCTTATTCTTATTTTTGTGACCATTTTTCTTTAAATGAACGTATCTTTTTTTCACAAAAAAAATAAAGTTTGTTAGTTCCGGGAAATTTATTGCAAAAAATCTGCCCTTTACTCCCACATAACTCCCAAAGTATTTGGAATATTTCCAAAATTTGGTCACAGATAAAAAGAGGGAAAACATTATTTTTACAACTTTTGTGAGTATTATATTCCAAATTTAATTCAGTAATAAAGGGAGATTTTGGGAAAAATTGTTGAAAAAGTTACTTCGAGATATCGGCCGAGGCGCCGGCCGGCCCCCGTCTCAAAAAAAAAAAAAATTCACGAAATCGCGTTTTTTTTGGGTGTATTTCTTAGTAAACTGATGTTTAGTGCAGTTAGCCTCTAAAACACCGTTTTTTCTTACTCAGAGACGACAGGGTGACCAGTTACACTTTTATATCGAAATATTCCCGATAATCTCTGGACCATATTATGGCCCATTTTATTCAGTCTAGAGTATATAACATGTTTGTATGTTATTTAGAGTGTTTATTATATCATATTAGATCAATTCTGATAGACAAATTTAAACCGTAGAGTTGATATATAGCTGATATAAGCGTAATAATGGGGGATTCCTGGCTGGCACCTCGAGCGCTGGAACACTGCCCGAGCGTTCCCATTGGTTCCCAGCTGTCGCTCAGTCTGCGGATAAGTCCCGACCGTTCCATCTGGTTTCCAGCTGGGCGCTCAGTCTGCGGATAAAGTCCCGCCTACTGTTTTATGATGCCAAATAGTCCAGTTATTATATTAGAAAGAATTAATGCAAGAAAAGGCGGGTAAAAAACAAGGAAACAACTCCAAAAAATATATGGGCCGTGAGCAGACTCGGTTTCCAACATCGCCGTCACCATACCTGATATAAATGACTATAATTTCTTGTAGAAAGTCGTAGAACATTCATTCTGGTACCATTGTGTTGCCAAAGAGTTAAGCTATTTTTCATTATATATAACTCAATTTCCATATTTTCTCGATTTTTGGGTAAATGCGGCGGGGGAAAAAAAATTTCCCTACAGCCCCCTTTTGGCAGTTGGGGGGGGGGGGGGGTG
>NC_069417.1:64221761-64245437 GCF_026875155.1 Cherax quadricarinatus | reverse complement strand
TTTGGGTATAAAAAGGGTTAGATATCTTGGACTGGTACTTTCTACTAACACTCTGCAGCCTCTCCCCCGTAAGATCAAAGCTTTATTAGAATTTAAATTCCCCAAAACCAAGAAGCTCATGCGTAGTTTTCTTGGTTTTGTAAATTTTTATGCACGGTTTATCCCGAACCTTACTGATCTTACAGGCATCTTATCTGACTTCCTTAAAAAGTCTGTGAAGGAACCTCTTGAACTTTCCGACGTAGCTCGGGAAAAGTGTAATGAGATTAAAAGTATCTTGTCGAAAGACCCTATACTTAAGATTCCAGATATTAATTAAACATTTTGCTTAAGAACTGATGCCTCCAATACTGGCTTAGGTGCACTGTTAGTACAATACCATGATGGTACTCCCTTCCCTGTATGCTTCCTAAGCCAGAAACTTCTTCCCGCAGAAACGAGATACTCCACCATAGAAAAGGAATGTTTAGCCCTTGTGTGGGGATTCTCCAAACTTAAATTTTATTTGCTGGGAAAAGAATTCATTTTAGAAATGGACCACAAACCTTTGATATACCTACAAACTTTTAAGGGAACCAACAGTCGCCTCTTGAGGTGGACATTGCCACTCCAGGCTTTTAAGTTCCATATTGTGTATATCAATGGTTCATCCAATTATTTTTCTGACTGGTTAAGTCGTGGCAGTCAGTAGAAGATTTGTTGCCTTACGCGACTTCCACATGTTAGAACTTTTTTCTCGCCTATTCTTCTTATACTCCTTGACTATAAGTCTTGGTAAGGGGGAGTGTGAGGGAAAAGTTCAATAGATAGGAGTAGCGAGGGAGTATATATGTAACAATAGTTTCATTGCCGGCTACTTGTTAAGGTAGGGTAAGTCAAGCTCCTGCTATTCCCGCCTTTTTTCCCCCTCCCCGAAAGTGATAGTTTCATTGCCGGTTACTTGTTAAGGTAGGGTCAGTCTAGCTCCCGCTATTCCCACCTTTTTCCCCCACCCCGAAAGTGATAGTTTGACTGCCGGTTGCTTGTTAAGGTATGGTCAGTCTAGCTCCCGCCATCCCTTCCCCTCCTCCTTCCCCCCCTCCCCCCCAAAGGTGATGTGTGGGGCTCTGGTCCAAACAGTAATCACTAGACTCACAGCTCCCAGCATTACTGTAAGTATATGCCTGCCTTGTATTCTAGCAGATTTATGGGTTGAAAGCTTCACTTTTGACCTATAATAAACTTAGTCTTTTCAGCCTTGCTCTAAGTTGACTGTTGTAATAATCACCACGTCTTTTAGGTATTGTACTTATCATGGAGAGTGAATATTTAAGCAGTGGGTAACCTGTCTATCTTTTCAGCTTGGATGACAGAGAAGGTCATCTGTCAATCAACAAGAAGAACTGGTGGAGATGGACTAACGTCCTGAGACTTCCCCTTTTTGGATTTAATTACCTGTGCACCTGTATGAAATTGCAGGACGTAACCCCTCATCATTGCAGCGGTAAAGAACCTGCTTTCCTGTCATCGGGATATAATACTCAAGGCTGTACTGTGAAGAACTAGCCAGTGAGTCATAACCAACACCTGCGACCCCCCCCCCATCATCAGCAGCAGCTACGATTTCAACAACACAGTGTCACCAACACCAGACACCCCTATATATATTAGCATTGAATTCAGTTATCATTTATATTTTTCATTTTTCACTTTCTTTAATGTAGGATTAATATTTCATATTTAAATGTTTTATATTTTATATTTTCTATATAATAAAGTGTTTATGTTTGTCTGTTATTATTTCTTTTTCTATTCATTAATTTTCCTGAGGAGGAGCCATCCTTGGTAATACTGTCTGAAGTTATTACAGGGCTGAGTAAGCCTTCACAGACTGCTTTCTTATTAACTTTGCTACTCTTAGGAGGGTACTTATTCTTTCTACCTTTTGGAGAATCATTATTTCTGATTCCTGCTACTTAATATATAGCTATGCAACTCTTTTTAAGAGATGAATTTTGATTATTAACATTGGGATAATTTTTTCCTTTGTGAAACTTGACAGATACCTCCGAGTTATTATGTGTTGCATCTTTAAAATGAGTTGGTTGGCTGGTCTGCAACTGCACAATTTATTCTTGTAGACCTAGTCTTATTTTCTCCAGACCAAAATTGCCTTTGTGATACTTGTTTGAGAGTCATTCAACTGTTTTACAGCTTAATTTATTCTGTACAATGGCACTCAATAATCAGTCTGATTCTTTCAGATTATATTTATTACTTAAAGTTTTGAGAGTGCTCTCCAGTTTAACTCTAAACTGCTGTAAACCTTTGTAAGTGTGATCTGGAGGTTTTAAATTAACAATGATAGCCACTAGTAATATAGAACTAGTAATATAGAACAAAGTAGGTTGGATCTAGTCTCCAGGTAAACTAGATCCAACCTACTTTGTTCTATATTACCATAAGTGACCTTCAACAAGTTAATTGCTTCCTTGTAAGAATCATCTACATTGGGAAAGGCTTGTATGAGCATGTGAGTATCTCCTCGTATCTGCCCTTTGAGGTAAAATAATTTAGTAACACATGCTAGGGCACTCCTGTCATGCACAGCTGCTTTAAAAATTTACCTAAACTCCTCCCAATTTTCTCCAGGATTAAATACAGGTAAACATAATTCTGGGAGTTTTGGCAAAGACATCTTATTTATTGGAATAGATTGATTAACTGCCTGGTTTACACCTTATAATTTATTCAAAGCCTGACTTTTACAAGAAAGAATTTTTTCTCCTAATTCATAATACTGGTTAACATAAGATCCATTTCTGTCTCATCTGCACAATTTACTAACAAATCAGCTTCATATTTTTTTTATAATATAATTTGTATGAATCATATCTATTCCCTAAAGCATTTAAATACAATTTTAAATCATCAGTATTCACAGTTTCCTGTAATGATGCTTTCTTTGCTCTAAATTCATTGGGTTTGTTCTCTCCTTTAATTTCTTCATTTTCACCCATGGTGCAATGTATTAAATTCAGCTTAGTTAGTAACACTGATTATGTACTTAATTATGCACTTTATAAAGTTAGATATTACAACTTACCTTTGAATAAATCCTAGCTACACTTGAGCTTAGCAATTACATGTAAGGAAATTCTAATATAAATTTTAAATACACATTAATATAATTCCTAGCTATACTTGAGCTTAGCAATTACACATGTAAGGAAATTATAATATAAATTTTAAATACACAATATAAATCCTAGCTATGCTTGAGCTTAGCAATTACATGTAAGGAAATTCTAATATAAATTTTAAATACACATTAATATAAATCCTAGCTATGCTTGAGATTAGCAATTACATGTAAGAAAATTCTAATATAAATTTTAAATACACATTAATATAAATCCTAGCTACACCAATGTTGGAGTTCCCAAGCCAGATGGCCAGTGAAGATGGGAAAATTGTACTCCACGTTATTTAAGTCGTCTAACAACGACCTCAGCCCGGCCGCAGTGTGGAAAATAAATTCCCATAATTATACTGTATATATTTTTATAATGTAAATGTACATGATTAATGCATTCTTGTTGTTCTAAATTGTGTTTTGAATAGAACCAACCGGGTTCGCCCTGCGCCTGCGCGGATGTGCGGGGGGAGAGGTCGAGTCAGGGCAGAGAGAGGCAGGAGTGTTTTGAAGGGAGTGAGGAGGCTGTGAAAACATTGGACCAGGAAATTGGCGTTCATGGCGGCCTAAGGATTAATATAGGCCTCACTTCATAATAGGAGTGTCGTAACTGTTCCTGGTGAAGAGTGAGGGAACGTGATTTACGGGACCACCGTAAAAGGGTGGTAAAATGAGTGAATAATGTAGGACCGGGGGTGACTGGCGCGTCGCCACGGAGTGTGTCCCGGGTTAACATACCCGTGGTTTAATCATCACTCATCGGTCTCAGATCTTAATGGAGTGACCTCTAATGTGTATAATAATTATGAGACATTAAATCGTCTTGTGAATTGTAATGTAATCAGTGATAACACTAAGTTAAGGAATCGTTGAAGCGATAAACACAAACACATACATTAAAAATCAGGAACGTGACGATAAGCTGTCCAATATACAAAAACAGTTAGAAACAGAAATACAAATAGCTAGAGCTTCATTTAAGGAGGTTATTAATAGAATATTCAAGAGGTTGCTAGTAGAATTGCAGTAAATCAACCATTCAAATCATTATGAAGCTGTGTGTAGTCTGTGGTCAGTCAAACAAACGGGCTTCCACATGGATAAATTGTCATTTTTGTGGAAATTGGTGTCACGCCCCTTGTGCAGATATCCCAGAACTAGCTACAAGCAGTATTAAAACAGGGAAGTGTTTTTGGGTATTCCCAAATGAGGAAAATCTGTGGACTAAAATCACAAGGGTATTAAAAGAGGACAACATCAAAGCTGCTTTCATAAACTTCAGGTAATATGAGCCGCCATTCCCAGAGTGTGTGTGCACATGTTTACCTCGTTGTTCCTGTCTCGAGGATAGTGAAGTTTTTATGGAGTCACGACTTCTAAACCGGGACAAACCAACGGATACCTCGTCCTGCTGGAATAAGAACCATGTCGGTGTAGCAGGACATCAAAATGAGATGGTGAATGCAGGAAATAAGGAGCATCAATCACCCACAGCTAAGTAACCTTACTAGTTACAGCAGACTGATGCTGGCCAGTTAGGTATGTTCTAATTGGATAGGTTATGGGTGATCCAGCTACATCAAGTGACCACCAGAGAATATCTGGTAAATGGTGAGATTATGTACAAGTGTTTTTCCTTGATGGATATTGTTGTGATAGAAACACAGGCCTTATTTCTAGGCTTTATTGAACATAGAATCTTCATAGTACTTCTGCAACAACAAAATATAATGACTAGTACATCTAATGACTGCTTCTACAGGGATGGTGATGTCTTGCATATGTCAAGAGAAAAGTTATAACTACAGGCCACATATTTAAACTCACCATGTAATCTGCATCACTAATATATTGATATAAAAGAAGAGAATCACACACCATGTGTTGGCGCCCATGACACACACCAAACTGTTGTTGTTAAGGGCCCCGAGAGGTGGTGCAGTATTATCCTGTTGCTGCTCCCCACAGGAGCAGTATCACTACAATCTCCCCCTTCTAAAATATCAGAGACAGTAATCTCCCAAACTGTTAGGTGGGCGATGTACACGTCCTGACCTTCGTAGCTGTTGTGATAGAAACACAGGCCTTATCTCTAGGCTTTATTGAACATAGAATCTTCATAGTACTTCTGCAACAACAAAATATAATGACTAGTACATCTAATAATGGCTTCTACAGGGATGGTGATGTCTTGCATATGTCAAGAGAAAAGTTATAACTACAGGCCACATATTTAAACTCACCATGTAATCTGCATCACTAATATATATATAGATAGAGGAGGAGAGAATCACACACCATGTGTTGGCGCCCATGACACACACCAAACTGTTGTTGTTGTTAAGGGCCCCAAGAGGTGGTGCAGTATTATCCTGCTGTTGCTCCCCACAGGACCAGTATCACTACAATCTCCCCATTCTAAAATATCAGAGACAGTAATCTCCAAAACTGTTAGGTGGACGACGTACACATCCCGACCTTCGTAGCCCTTGAGCCTCTTCACCAGGTTTGATATTTTCCAGCGGGGTTTGATTAACTGCTGGAGCAGAATCCTCTATTTCCATGGGGGTAGTCTCAAGGGCTTTCCAGGAGAAAACGAAGCATCTTTCAAAATCTATTGGTGTATCTTGAGATTCCACACTAAAGGGGATTTCAACTGGGGCTAAATGTCTTGTAGATACTGTAGCCTCTTCACCATTTTGGTAGCGAATGTGGGCGTAATGTGGATTAGCTTGCAGGAGCTCTACCTTTCCACTAAAGAATCCGTCTTGTTCATCCTACGGTGACTCTTCAGGAGAACGGGTCCGGATGACATAACCAAGTGGGCACGGAGGCTCCCGTAGGGGAAAACGCCCGTGACTAGTTGAGGGTCTTTCATGAGGGGTTGCATTAGTAGCTGTGCACAGCAATGATCTAATAGAGTGAAGAGCATCAGGTAGGACAGTTTGCCATTTGTTGAACAGGTAGATTGCGTGACTTCAATGTCATTGTAACGGCCTTCCATATAGTACCATTGAACCGCTCCACTTGCCCATTGCCTTGAGGGTTGTAGCTTGTTGTTCTGCTGCAGGGCAATACCTTTGCTAGCCAAAAACTCCTAAGTTGTTATCATGAACGAGGACCCCCTGTCTACTGGATATAAGCTGGCATACCAAAAATAGAGAACAGCTGTGAAAGACAAATAATACAGTTGAAGCACCCACATTTGCCAGGGGAATACAAAGGGAAACCTTGAATATTCATCAACTATGTTAAGGAAATACCTATTCTGATTTGTGCTTGGTAGAGGTCCTTTGAAATCTATATTCAATCTTTCGAAAGGCTGGGTGGATTTTATGAGATGAGTTCTTCTCTGGTGATGAAAGTTTGGCTTGCACCCCTACACTACTCTGCATGCTCTGATCACTTGTTGCACATCTTCCCACTGGTAGGGCATGTTCTTTGATTTGAAAAAATGGAAACAGGCGTGTAACTCTGGGTGACACAAAGCCTTGTGGAGCGCTGAGAGTGATTGCAAATCATGACATGCTGCTCCACAGTGGGCCCTAGAGAATGCATCAGGTGAGAGGTTTTCTTGACCCGGTCGGTACAGAATATCAAGTCATAACACGATAGTTCCATCCTCCAGCGTAATATTTTGGGTCATTCTTTATCGTACTTTTGTGCTTCTTGTCGAACATATACATCAGGACCGTTGGTCAGTCCTTATGGTAAAAGGGTCTACCATTTAAAATAATGCCTCCAGTGGCGAACTGCTTCTATGATGGCCTGGGCTTCCTTTTCTACAGCAGCGTAACATTTCTCTGATCCTTGAAAAGTTCTCGAAAAGAAGGCTACTGGTCGTCCTGCCTGAGATAAGACTGCAGCAATGGCAATGTCAGATGCACCCGTTTCCACTTCGAATGGTAGGGACTCATCAATGGCTTGAACTACTGAGTTTTCAATGTCCTGTTTGAGAGTATGGAAAGTGGCTTCTGCTTCCTTTGTCACAGGAAATGTGGTAGCACTCAATGGACGGACTTTATCTGAATAGTTGTAGATCCATTGTGAGTAATAAGCAAAGAGACCAAGAGTTCTTTGTCTTGAGGCATTGGAAGTTCCCGTAGAGGGCGTAGTCGTTCAGGGTCTGGGAATATTGAACCTCCTTCCACTACATAACCAAAAATGCTAAGCCTTTTAGTTGAAAAAGTGCACTTTTCCTCATTGTAACTGATATTTTTCTTCTTGGCGGCTTCCAAAAACTTATCAAAGTTTGCATCATGTTCCTCCTGGGTCTTGCCACAAATGGTAACATTATCTAAATACATGTAAGTTCCCATGAGTTGCTCTTCCTGAATGAGTGAATCCATAATTCGTTGGAAGCAGGCTACCCCATTGGTGACTCCAAAAGGGGACTTTGGGTAAACTGTTTACGGGGCCATCACTAGCCTGAAACGCGCGTATGGTTTATCTTCTTTCCCTTTATAGGGACTTGATGATAGGCACTCTGTAGATCATTTGTGCTAAACAAAATTGTACTGAGCAATTTTGTTCACTGTATCATCAATTCGAGGTAGAGGGACCCATCAAGAAGTGTAAATTTGTTGATTGTCTCAGAGTAAGGGTTTGCAGTCTCCGTTTCCTAAAACCTCTTTAACAACAACAACCTGTGCAACGCCAAAGGGGAATTACTCGGTTCTATAATACCCTCCTTCAGCGCCTCTGAGTTTCTTTCTAAATGAACATCCGATCCTCATAAGAATAGCGGCGTGACTTAGCTGATATAGGATGGCAATCCACGGTAAGATTGCAAACAGCTTTGGTGGGTCTCCCCTTTAAAGTGCAAAGTCCACGACAACAAGAGGAGACAGTTCACCTCCTATGTTAAGGTGACACTACCATGCAGCTTCTGAAAGTTTGACCAAGGAAAACATCAGAGCACAGTTGTGGCAGAATAGTAATGTACATCTAATAATCCTTTCCTTTAAACTCGAGATTTACCTTAAAAAAACCCTAAGGTCTGAATAGAGAGAGATGTGATGCCATGGAAACAGTACTGATGAGTGATGTACAGTCAAGGAGTGGCGTTTATCTAAGTCAAGGTTGATGAAACTCTCTGAGCTGCCACTATCAATAAGACCATCTACTTCTTTTCCCTTTGATGAATACTTTCACAACTGCCTTTGACAGTGAATTTGGAGAAGCCGCAGAAGTCACTTTTTGCTAGAGCCGCATGATCACTGGAATGGTGAGGCACTAGCTCTTGTTGTTTGCATTAGACGAAAATACTTTAGCAAAGTGACCTTTCTTGTGGCATTTATGGCACATTGCTTCACGAGCAGGACACTTTGGACGTGGATGTCTTGAAAAACCACAAAAGAAACACACCGTACCTGCTGCTGCTGTCACTGAGGCAGGTTCCACAGTAACTTCATTGCAAGAGTCTTGGTCAGGAATTGCAGACTTTACCACTCGAGAAGGCTGAGTGGTACTGTTACTTCAGATTCTTCTGGGCTGAATCTAGAGCTCTTGCCTGGTCAAAGGCAGCGGCTAAGTCGGGGGTTTTAATCTCCAATAAACGTTGCCTTATTTTTTGGTGTTTGAGGCCATTGATAAAAGCATCCTGATGAACTCTTCACAATACTGAGCAGCTGTCACTGCTTGGAAGTGACAGTCCTTACCTAAAATTTTCAGTGCTTGAAAGTATTCCTCTAAGGATTCATCAATCTGCTGGCGGCATTTGCAAGGCGATAGCGTGCAAAGATTTCATTTGTAGGTTTAATATACTGAGACTGAGGGTTTTGATAGCATCTTCGTAGGTATTACACTCAGAAATAGCCTCATATATCTTAGGTGACACAAAATTGATGAGCAGACTTAGTTTATCTAGATCTTCTTTAGGAAGGGCTCCCAAGAAGTTTTCGAAAGTTTTAAAACCCAGTGCTTCCATTCCTGAGCAGCCGTTGATAAGCTGGGGTCACAGTCTAGCCTCTCGGGTTTTCAGAAAACGCTCCATGTTGTGATGTAGTCTAGCGCAGGATCACCACCAGGTAGCCCAGGATTCTATGTTCAATAAATTGTTGTGATAGAAACACAGGCTTTATCTCTAGGCTTTACTGAACATAGAATCTTCATAGTACTTCTGCAACAACAAAATATAATGACTAGTACATCTAATAATGGCTTCTACAAGGAAGGTGATGTCTTGCATATGTCAAGAGAAAAGTTATAACTACAGGCCACATATTTAAACTCACCATGTAATCTGCATCACTAATATATATATATATAGATAGAGGAGGAGAGAATCACACACCATGTGTTGGCGCCCATGACACACACCAAACTGTTGTTGTTGTTAAGAGCCCCAAGAGGTGGTGCAGTATTATCCTGCTGCTGCTCCCCACAGGACCAGTATCACTACAGTAGCCCTTGAGCCTCTTCACCAGGTTCAATATTTTCCAGCGGGGTTTGACTAACTGCTGGAGCAGAATCCTCTATTTCTGTAGGGGTAGTCTCAAGGGGCTTTCCAGGAGAAAACGAAGCATCTTTCACATCTATTGATGTATCTTGAGATTCCACACTAAAGGGGATTTCAACTGGGGCTAAATGTCTTGTAGATACTGTAGCCTCTTCACCATTTTGGTAGCGAATATGGGCGTAATGTGGATTAGCTTGCAGGAGCTCTACCTCTTCCACTAAAGGATCCGTCTTGTTCATCCTACGGTGACTCTTCAGGAGAACGGGTCCAGGATGACAAAAACCAAGTGGGCACGGAGGCTCCCGTAGGGGAAACGACATGAATAGTTGAGGAGTCTTTCTGAGGGGTTGCATTAGTAGCTGTGCACAGCAATGGTCTAATAGAGTGAAGGCATCAGGTAGGGACAGTTTGCCAGTGTTCAACAGGTAGATTGCGCGACTTCAATGTCTTGTAACTGCCTTCCATATAGTACCATTGAACCGCCCAATTGACCATTGCCTTGAGGGTTGTAGCTTGTTGTTCTGCTGCCGGCAATACCTTTGCTAGCCAAAATTCCTGAAGTTCGTTACTCTTGAACGAGGATCCCTGTCTGAATGGTATAAGCGGGCATACCAAAAATAGAGAACAACTGTGAAAGACAACTAATAACAGTTGAAGCAGTCATATTTGCACAGGGGAACACAAAGGGAAAACCCTTGAATATTCATCTACTATGTTAAGGAAATACCTATTCTGATTTATGCTTGGTAGAGGTCCTTTGAAATCTATATTCAGTCTCTCAAAAGGCTGGGTGGATTTTATGAGATGAGTCTTCTCTGGCTGATGAAAGTTTGGCTTGCACTCTGCACATACTCTGCATGCTCTGATCACTTGTCGCACATCTTCCACTGAGTAGGGCATGTTCTTTGATTTGACAAAATGGTACAGGCGTGTAACTCCTGGGTGACACAAAGCCTTGTGGAGCACTGAGAGTGATTGCAAATCATGACATGCTGCTCCACAGAGGAACCTAGAGAATGCATCAGGTGAGATGTTCTCTTGACCCGGTCGGTACAGAATATCAAAGTCATAACACGATATTTTCCATCCTCCAGCGTAATATCTTGTCATTCTTTATCGTACTTTTGTGCTTCTTGTCGAACATATACATCACGGACCGTTGGTCAGTCCTTATGGTGAAATGTCTACCAGTTAAATAATGCCTCCAGTGGCGAACTGCTTCTATGATGGCCTGGGCTTCTTTTCTACAGCAGCGTAACACTTCTCTGATCCTTGAAACGTTCTCGAAAAGAAGGCTACTGGTCGCCCTCCCCTGAGATAAGACTGCAGCAATGGCAATGTCAGATGCATCCGTTTCCACTTCGAATGGTAGGGACTCATCAATGGCTTGAACTACTGAGTTTTCAATGTCCTGTTTGAGAGTATGGAAAGCAGCTTCTGCTTCCTTTGTCACAGGAAATGTGGTAGCACTCAATGGGCGGACTTTACTTGAATAGTTGTAGATCCATTGTGAGTAATAAGCAAAGAGACCAAGAGTTCTTCGGAGTGACTTTTTGTCTTGAGGCATTGGAAGTTCCCGTAGAGGTCGTAGTCGTTCAGGGTCTGGGAATATTGAACCTCCTTCCACTACATAGCCAAGGATGCTAAGCCTTTTAGTTGAAAAAGTGCACTTTTCCTCATTGTAACTGATATTTTTCTTCTTGGCGGCTTCCAAAAACTTATCAAGGTTTGCATCATGTTCCTCCTGGGTCTTGCCACAAATTACCTGGAGTTTACCTGGAGAGAGTTTCGGGGGTCAACGCCCCCGAGGCCCGGTCTGTGACCAGGCCTCCTGGTGGATCAGCCCCTGATCAACCAGGCTGTTGCTGCTGGCTGCACGCAAACCAACGTACGAGCCACAGCCCGGCTGATCAGGAACTGACTTTACTCACAAATGGTAACATTATCTAAATACGCGTAAGTTCCCATGAGTTGCTCTTCCTGAATGAGTGAATCCATAATTCGTTGGAAGCAGGCTACCCCATTGGTGACTCCAAAAGGGACTTTGGTAAACTGATACAGGCCATCACTAGCCTGAAATGCTGTGTATGGTTTATCTTCATTCCTTATAGGGACTTGATGATAGGCACTCTGTAGATCAATTGTGCTAAACACATAGTGCTGAGCAATTTTGTTCACTGTATCATCAATTCGAGGTAGAGGGTACCCATCAAGAAGTGTAAATTTGTTGATTGTCTCAGAGTAATCGATAGCCATTCCTTTTCCCTATAAACCATCTTTAAAAAACAACAACCTGTGCACGCCAAGGGAATTTAAATCGGTTCTATAATACCCTCTTCAGCAGCCTCTGAGTTTCTTTCTCAATGAACATCGATCCTCATAAGAATAGGGGCCCGTGACTTAGCTGATTAGGATGGCAATCCGCGGTAAGATTTGCAAACAGCTTTGGTGGGTCTACCCTTAAAGTGCTAAGCCCCACAAAACAACAAGAGGAGGCAGTTCACCTCCATATGTTAAGGTGACACTACCATGCAGCTTCTGAAGCCCTGACCAAGGAAACATCAGAACACAGTTGTGGCAGAATAGCTAAATGTACATCTTGATAATCCTTTCCATTAAACTCTGAGATTTACCTTACAAAACCCTAAGGTCTGAATAGAGAGAGATGTTGATGCCATGGAAACAGTACCTAAATGAGTGATGTACAGTCAAGGAGTGGCGTTTAACTAAGTCAAGGTTGATGAAACTCTCTGAGCCGCCACTATCAATAAGACCATCTACTTCTTTTCCCTTTGATGAATACTTTCACAACTGCCTTTGACAGTGAATTTGGAGTAGCCGCAGAAGTCACTGTTGCTAGAGTCGCATGATCATGGAATGTGTGGAGGCACTAGCTCTTGTTGATGCATTAGCACGAATACTTCCGCAAAGTGACCTTTTGTGGCATTTATGGCACATTGCTTCACGAGCAGGACACTTTTGGACGTGGAGTGTTGAAAAACCACAAAAGAAACACCCCGAACCTGCTGGGGCTGTCACTGAGCGGGTTTCCACTTAACTTCATTGCAAGAGTCTTGGTCAGGGAATTGCAGCACTTAAAACTCGATAAGGCTGAGTGGTTCGTAACTTCAGATTTTCGGGCTGAATCTAGAGCTCTTGCCTGGTCAAGGCAGCGGCTAAGCGGAGTTTTTATTTCCAATTAAACGCGTTTTATTGGTGATTGCAGGCCACTGATAAAAGCATCCTTATGGACTCTTCACAAAACTGAGCAGCTTCACTGCCTTGGAAGTGACAGCCTTACCTAAAATCGTCTTGAAAGTATTCCTCTAAGGATTCACAATTGCTGGCGGCGAGTTGCAAGGCGATAGGTGCAAAGTTTCATTTGTAGGTTTAATATATGAGACTTGAGGGTTTGATAGCTTCGTAGGATTACACTCAGAATTAGCCTCTATATCTTAGGTGACACAAAATTATGAGCAGACTTATTTATCTAAAATCTTCTTTAGAGGCTCCCAAGAATTTTCGAAAGTCTTAAACCAGTGCTTCCATTCCTGAGAAAGCCGTTGATAAGCTGGGGCACAGTCTAGCCTTCAGGTTTCAGTAACGCTCCATGTTGTGATGTAGCTAGGCAGGATCACCACCGGGTTTAGCCCCAGGTTCTACGTCAATAAAATTGTTGTGATAGAAACACGGCTTTATCTCTAGGTTTATTAATCAAGAACTTCAAAGTACTTCTGCACAACAAAATATAATACTAGTACATCTAATAATGGCTTCTACAGGGATGGTGATGTCTTGCATATGTCAAGAGAAAAGTTATAACTATAGGCCACATATTTAAACTCATCATGTAATCTGCATCATTAATATATATATATAGATAGGGAGGAGAAATCACACACCATGTGTTGCCGCCATGACACACCCAAACTGTTTTGTTGTTTGGGGCCCCCAGGGTGGCAGATTTATCCTGCTGCTGCTCCCCACAGGACCAGTATCACTACAGTAGCCCTTGAGCCTCTTCACCAGGTTCAATATTTTCCAGCGGGGTTTGACTAACTGCTGGAGCAGAATCCTCTATTTCTGTAGGGGTAGTCTCAAGGGGCTTTCCAGGAGAAAACGAAGCATCTTTCACATCTATTGGTGTATCTTGAGATTCCACACTAAAGGGGATTTCAACTGGGGCTAAATGTCTTGTAGATACTGTAGCCTCTTCACCATTTTGGTAGCGAATATGGGCGTAATGTGGATTAGCTTGCAGGAGCTCTACCTCTTCCACTAAAGGATCCGTCTTGTTCATCCTACAGTGACTCTTCAGGTGAACGGGTCCAGGATGACATAACCAAGTGGGCACGGAGGCTCCCGTAGAGGAACGACGTGAATAGTTGAGGAGTCTTTCATGAGGGGTTGCATTTAGTAGCTGTCCCACAGCAATGGTCAAATTTAGAGTGAAGAGCATCAGGTAGGACAGTTTGCCAGTGTTCAACAGGTAGATTGCGCGACTTCAATGTCATTGTAACTGCCTTCCATATAGTACCATTGAACCGCTTCACTTGACCATTGCCTTGAGGGTTGTAGCTTGTTGTTCTGCTGCCGGCAATACCTTTGCTAGCCAAAAATTCCTGAAGTTCGTTACTCATGAACGAGGATCCCCTGTCTGAAATGGATATAACTGGCATCCCAAAAATAGAGAACAACTGTGAAAGACAACTAATAACAGTTGAAGCAGTCATATTTGCACAGGGGAACACAAAGGGAAACCTTGAATATTCATCTACTATGTTAAGGAAATATCTATTCCGATTTATGCTTGGTAGAGGTCCTTTGAAATCTATATTCAGTTCTCAAAAGGCTGGGTGGATTTTAGGGAGATGAGTCTTCTCTGGCTGATGAAAGTTTGGCTTGCACTCTGCACATACTCGCATGCTCTGATCACTTTTTCGCACATCTTCCACTGAGTAGGGCATGTTTCTTTGATTTGAAAAAAAGGTACAGGCGTGTAACTCCTGGGTGACACAAAGCCTTGTGGAGCACTGAGAGTGATTGCAAATCATGACATGCTGCTCCACAGGGGAAAACCTAGAGAATGCATCAGGTGAGATGTTCTCTTGACCCGGTCGGTACAGAATTCAAAGTCTTTAACACGATAGTTCCACCCTCCAGGTAATATCTTGTCATTCTTTATCCTACTTTTGTGCTTCTTGTCGAACTATACATCACGGACCGTTGGTTTCAGCCCTCATGGTGAAATGTATACCCAGTTAAATAATGCCTCCAGTGGCGAACTGCTTCTATTATGGCCTGGGCTTCCTTTTCTACCAGCAGCATAACACTTCTCCGATCCTTGAAAAGTTCTCGAAAAGAAGGCTACTGGTTTCGTCCTACTTGAGATAAGACTCAGCAATGGCAATGTCAGATGCATCCGTTTCCATTCGAATGGTAGGGATCATCAATGGCTTGAACTACTGAGTTTTCAATGTCCTGTTTTGAGATTTGGGGAAGCGGCTTCTGCTTCCTTTGTAAACAGGAAATGGGGTAGCACTCAATGGGCGGACATTACTTGAAGTTGTAGACCCATTGAGGTAATAAGCAAAGAGACCAAGAGTTCTTCGGAGTGACTTTTTTCTTGAGGCATTGGAATTTCCCCGTAGAGGTCATAGCCGTTCAGGGTCTGGGAATATTGAACCGCCTTCCACTACAAAACCCAAAGGATGCTAAGCCTTTTAGTTGAAAAAGTGCACTTTTCCTCATTGTAACTGATATTTTTCTTCTTGGCGGCTTCCAAAAACTTATAAAGGTTTGCATATGTTCACTCCTGGGTCTTGCCACAAATGGTACATTATCTAAATACGCATAAGTTCCCATGAGTTGCTCTTCCTGAATGAGTGAATCCATAATTCGTTGGAAACAGGCTACCCCATTGGTGACTCCAAAAGGGACTCTGGTAAACTGATACAGGCCATCACTAGCCTGAAACGCTGTGTATGGTTTATCTTCATTCCTTATAGGGACTTGATGATAGGCACTCTGTAGATCAATTGTGTTAAACACATATTACTGAGCAATTTTGTTCACTGTATCATCAATTCGAGGTAGAGGGTACCCATCAAGAAGCGTAAATTTGTTGATTGTCTCAGAGTAATCGATAGCCAGTCTCCGTTTCCTATAATCATCCTTAACAACGACAACCTGTGCACGCCAAGGGGAATTACTCGGTTCTATTATACCCTCCTTCAGCAGCCTCTGAGTTTCTTTCTCAATGAACATCCGATCCTCATAAGAATAGCGGCGTGACTTAGCTGATATGGGATGGCAATCCGCGGTAATATTTGCAAACAGCTTTGGTGGGTCTACCCTTAAAGTGCTAAGTCCACGGGACAACAAGGGGGAGGTAGTTCACCTCCATATGTTAAGGTGACACTCCCAAATGCAGCTTCTGAAAGTTCTGACCAAGGATAACATCAGAACAAAAGTTTTGGCAGAATAGCTAAATGTACATCTTGATAATCCTTTCCATTAACTCTGAGATTTACCTTACAAAAACCCAAAGGGTCTGAATAGAGAGAGATGTGATGCCATGGAACGGTACCTGATGAGTGATGTACAGTAAAGGGGAGTGGCGTTTAACTAAGTCAAGGTTGTGAAACTCTTCTGAGCTGCCACTATCAATAAGACCATCTACTTCTGTTCCTTTGATGAATACTTTCACAACTGCCTTTGACAGAGAATTTGAAGTAGCTGCAGAAGTCACTGTTGCTAGAGCCGCATGATCACTGGAATGTGTGGAGGCACTAGCTCTTGTTGATGCATTAGCACGACATACATTAGCAAAGTGACCTTTCTTGTGGCATTTATGGCACATTGCTTCACGAGCAGGACACTTTGGACGTGGATGTCTTGAAAAACCACAAAAGAAACACACCGTACCTGCTGCTGCTGTCACTGAGGCAGGTTCCACAGTAACTTCATTGCAAGAGTCTTGGTCAGGAATTGCAGCACTTACAACTCGATAAGGCTGAGTGGTTTACCTGGAGTTTACCTGGAGAGAGTTTCGGGGGTCAACGCCCCCGCGGCCCGGTCTGTGACCAGGCCTCCTGGTGGATCAGCCCCTGATCAACCAGGCTGTTGCTGCTGGCTGCACGCAAACCAACGTACGAGCCACAGCCCGGCTGATCAGGAACTGACTTTAGGTGCTTGTCCAGTGCCAGCTTGAAGACTGCCAGGGATCTGTTGGTAATCCCCCTAATGTGTGCTGGGAGGCAGTTGAACAGTCTCGGGTCCCTGACACTTATTGTATGGTCTCTTAACGTGCTAGTGACACCCCTGCTTTTCATTGGGGGGATGGTGGGATGTCTGCCAAGTCTTTTGCTTTCGTAGTGAGTGAATTTTTCGTGTGCAAGTTCGGTACTAGTCCCTCTAGGATTTTCCAGGTGTATATAATCATGTATCTCTCCCCCCTGCGTTCCAGGGAATACAGGTTAGAAACCTCAAGCGCTCCCAGTAATTGAGGTGTTTTATCTCCGTTATGCGCGCCGTAGAAAGTTACTGTACATTTTCTAGGTCGGCAATTTCACCTGCCTTGGGAAAAGGTGCTGTTAGAGTGCAGCAATATTCCAGCCTAGATAGAACAAGTGACCTGAAGAGTGTCATCATGGGCTTGGCCTCCCTAGTTTTGAAGGTTCTCATTATCCATCCTGTCATTTTTCTAGCAGATGCGATTGATACAATGTTATGGTCCTTGAAGGTGAGATCCTCCGACATAATCACTCCCAGGTCTTTGACGTTGGTGTTTCGCTCTATTTTGTGGCCAGAATTTGTTTTGTACTCTGATGAAGATTTAATTTCCTCATGTTTACCATATCTGAGTAATTGAAATTTCTCATCGTTGAACTTCATATTGTTTTCCGCAGCCCACTGAAAGATTTGGTACTGTATACTTCAGAATTCTTCTGGGCTGAATCTCGAGCTCTTGCCTGGTCAAAGGCAGTGGCTAAGTCGAGAGTTTTATTCTCCAATAAACGCTGCCTTATTATTGGTGATTGCAGGCTACTGATAAAAGCATCCCTGATGGACTCTTCACAATACCGAGCAGCTGTCACTGCTTGGAAGTGACAGTCCTTACCTGAAATTTTCAGTGCTTGAAGGTATTCCTCTAAGAATTCATCAATCTGCTGGCGGCGAGTTGCAAGGCGATAGCGTGCAAAGATTTCATTTGTATGTTTAATATACTGAGACTTGAGGGTTTTGATAGCATCTTCATAGGTATTACACTCAGAAATAGCCTCATATATCTTAGGTGACACAAAATTGATAAGCAGACTTAGTTTATCTAGATCTTTTTAGGAAGGGTCCCAAGAAGTTTTCGAAAGTCTTAAACCAGTGCTTCCATTTCTGAGCAGCCGTTGATAAGCTGGGGTCACGTTAGCCTCTCAGGTTTCAGTAAACGTTCCATGTTGTGATGTAGTCTAGCGCAGGATCACCACCAGGTAGCCCAGGATTCTTGTTCAATAAATTGTTGTGATAGAAACACAGGCCTATCTCTAGGCTTTATTGAAAATAGAATCTTAATAGTATTCTGCAACAACAAAAAATAATGACTAGTACATCTAATAACTGCTTCTACAGGGGTGGTGATGTCTTGCATATGTCAAGAGAAAAGTTATAACTACAGGCCCCATTATTTAAACTCACCATGAATCTGCATCACTAATAAATTGATATAAAAGAAGAGAATCACACACCATGTGTTGGCGCCCATGACACACCAAACTGTTGTTGTTGTTAAGGGCCCCGAGAGGTGGTGCAGTATTATCCTGTTGCTGCTCCCCACAGGGGCAGTATCACTCCAGATATATCCATGTGTAACCCACCCCCCCTTCATTCGTTACACAATATAATTTATACAGTCCACAATTAATAGTAGCGCCCGTACTTGTGGGTGCTATCCATCTATACTTTCCTCGGATAGATATGGATAAGATTGTGAGGTCGAAGGCCCACCTGCAGTGACCAGGGGTGGTGAAGTTTTCTCACATGTCTACACGGGGTGACTACGGTAAACAATATAGTGTTGTCTCCCAATGAGATTACTCGTATGCATGTAATGTTGAGGTACGTACAGGTAGTCACCCTACAAATTTTCCACACAATTATTCAGTATTTATTTAGTTGTGGATGAGTAAGTGATTTTTAAGAATAAACTTGAATTTATAAACAGACAATGTTTCTTTTATATTCACAGGTAATGAATTCCAGATTTTTGGGCTTTTGTATGCATTGAGTTTTTTCATAGTGTGAGATGGACCCCGAGGAACATCAAAGAGTGTGCTGTGGTCATGTGTTCTGTTGAGGTTGGTAAGGAGACGTTTGAGGGGAGGGTTTATATCCAAGTTAGGTGTTCTATGTATGTAGTATGTACAATAATAAGATGGATGTTTTGTATGGTGAGTAGTTTAGAGTTTTGGAATATTGGTGGAGTGTGTGCCTGTAGCGGGAATTTGTTATCATTAGGGCTGCAGCTTTTTTTTGGGTAATTAATGGTCTGAGTGGTTTATTGTTGTTTAGCCCCTTGCACAAATTCCATAGGTGAGATAGGGCTAAATAAGTGAGTGATATGGGCCTTTAAGGGCCGGTGACCCAGTGGCTAAAGCTCCCGCTTCACACCCCGGAGGGCCCGGGTTCAATTCCGCGGGGTGGAAACATTTCGACCGTTTCCTTACACCTAAATTTTCCTGTTCACCTAGCAGCAAATAGGTACCTGGGTGTTAATCGACTGGTGTGGGGGCGCATCCTGGGGACAAGATTAAGGACCCCAATGGAAATAAGTTAGACAGTCCTCGATGACGCACTTACTTTCTTGGGTTATCCTGGGTGGCTAACCCTCCAGGGTTTTAAAAATCTTATTTTTATCTTATAGTACTGTATCTTCGATAGTATGCCCGCGGTCTTGGAAATTTGTTGTACATGTGTTTGAAATTTGAGTCTATTTTCAAGGTTTGGGTTCGTAAGAATTTTCCTTCTGTGAGCTTTGTGATAGGTGATCCATGTATCATTATGTTAAGAGGGACGTCTGTAGCTCTGTTTCCAAACTGAATGAAGTGGGTTTTTTGTAAATGTTGAGAGTAAGTTGTTAGTCCATAATCCAGATAGATTTTTTTCTGTAATTCGTTATTTACAATATTGGTTAGCATGACTTGGCTCGGGTGAGAGAAGATTTTATGTAAGTTTCATCTGCAAATAGTGGGGGTTTGAGTAGTTGCGATGCTTTTGGTAGGTCATTTATGTAAACGAGGAAAGAGAAGGGGGGCCAAGGACACTTCCCTGTGCTATTTAAATAATCTGTGTAACTGTATTTGTTTATAACTTGATAAACTGACTTCGACGACAGGACTCGATACGACTTACAATGTCAGTGGCCCTATAAACAACAACAACAACAACCTCGACACTTGGTGTTCCCGGGTGGCTGTGATAAAACCAACAATAAACAGTGTTTGTGGTGTCTAACATATGTGAGTAATACCTGTATTTATTACAATAAAAACTTTAAATATGTTTGATATATAGAGAAAGTTTGACCAATGAAATATAGGGGTATTAAGGTGACGAGGCGCCAGACATGATCATGTCTGTGTCTTGTTGTGTGTCAGGTGTTAGTTGCTCAGGTGTTAGTTGCTCAGGTGTTGAGTGCCAGGTGTTAGTTGCTCAGGTGTTGAGTGTCAGGTGTTAGTTGTTCGGGTGTTGAGTGTGTCAGGTGTTAGTTGCTCAGGTGTTGAGTGTGCCAGGTGTTAGTTGCTCAGGTGTTGTGGTCAGGTGTTAGTTGCTCAGGTGTTGAGTGTGTCAGGTGCTCAATGTATGAGGTGTTAGGTGCTCAGGTGTTGAGTGTTAGTTGTGTCAGGTACTCAATGTATGAGGTGTTAGGTGCTCAGGTGTTGAGTGTTAGTTGTGTCAGGTGCTCAATGTATGAGGTGTTAGGTGCTCAGGTGTTGAGTGTGTTTACCTGGAGACCTGGAGTTTACCTGGAGAGAGTTCCGGGGGTCAACGCCCCCGCAGCCCGGTCTGTGACCAGGCCTCCTGGTGGATCAGAGCCTGATCAACCAGGCTGTTGCTGCTGGCTGCACGCAAACCAACGTACGAGCCACAGCCCGGCTGATCAGGAACTGACTTTAGGTGCTTGTCCAGTGCCAGCTTGAAGACTGCCAGGGGTCTGTTGGTAATCCCCTTATGTGTGCTGGGAGGCAGTTGAACAGTCTCGGGCCCCTGACACTTATTGTATGGTCTCTTAACGTGCTAGTGACACCCTGCCTTTTCATTGGGGGGATGTTGCATCGTCTGCCAAGTCTTTTGCTTTCGTAGTGAGTGATTTTCGTGTGCAAGTTCGGTACTAGTCCCTCTAGGATTTTCCAGGTGTATATAATCATGTATCTCTCCCTCCTGCATTCCAGGGAATACAGGTTCAGGAACCTCAAGCGCTCCCAGTAATTGAGGTGTTTTATCTCCGTTATGCGCGCCGTGAAAGTCCTCTGTACATTTTCTAGGTCAGCAATTTCACCTGCCTTGAAAGGTGCTGTTAGTGAGCAGCAATATTCCAGCCTAGATAGAACAAGTGACCTGTCAGGTGTTAGGTGCTCAGGTGTTGAGTGTGTCAGGTGTTAGGTGCTCAGGTGTTGAGTGTGTCAGGTGTTAGGTGCTCAGGTGTTGAGTGTGTCAGGTGTTAGTTGCTCAGGTGTTGAGTGTCAGGTGTTAGTTGCTCAGGTGTTGAGTGTCAGGTGTTAGTTGCTCCGGTGTTGAGTGTGTCAGGTGTTAGTTGCTCAGGTGTTGAGTGTGCCAGGTGTTAGTTGCTCAGGTGTTGAGTGTGTCAGGTGTTAGTTGCTCAGGTGTTGAGTGTGTCAGGTGCTCAATGTATGAGATGTTAGGTGCTCAGGTGTTGAGTGTTAGTTGTGTCAGGTGCTCAATGTATGAGGTGTTAGGTGCTCAGGTGTTGAGTGTGTAAGGTGTTAGGTGCTCAGGTGTTGAGTGTGTCAGGTGTTAGTTGCTTAGGTGTTGAGTGTTAGTTGCTCAGGTGTTGAGTGTGTCAGGTGTTAGTTGCTCAGGTGTTGAGTGTGCCAGGTGTTAGATGCTCAGGTGTTGAGTGTGTCAGGTGTTAGTTGCTCAGGTGTTGAGGTTTCAGGTGTTAGTTGCTCAGGTGTTGAGTGTGTCAGGTGTTAGTTGCTCAGGTGTTGAGTGTGTCAGGTGTCAGGCCACCGGGTGGCCCGGTGGCCTGGTGGCTAAAGCTCCCACTTCACACACGGAGGGCCCGGGTTCGATTCCCGGCGGGTGGAAACATTCGACACGTTTCCTTACACCTGTTGTCCTGTTCACCTAGAGCAAATAGTACCTGGGTGTAGTCGCTGGTGTGGGCCCGCTCCTGGGGACAAGATTAAGACCCCAATGAATAGTTAGACAGTCCTCGGACGCACTGACCTTTCTTGGGTTATCCTGGTGGCTGCCCTCCGGGTTAAAATCGAACGAAATCTTATCTTATCTTTTTTATTTAGGTGTTGGTGTGGGTCCCGGTTTAGGGGAAAAGCAGCAAGTGTCAGGTGTTCAGGCAGCAGCAGGTGTCAGGTGCTCAGGAGCAGCAGATGTTAGGTGCTTTAGAAGCGCAGGTGTCAGGTGCTCAGGCAGCAGCGGTGTTAGGTAGTCCCGGAAGAGATATTGTTAGGTGCTCAGGCGCAGCAGGGGTTAGGTGCTCAGGCGCAACAGGTGTTAGGTACTCAGGCAGCAGAGGTTGAACAGGCAGCAGCAGGTGTTAAATGCTCAGGCAGCAGCAGGTGTTAGGTGTCAGGCAGAAGCAGTGTTAGGTGGTCAGGGAGCAGCAGGTGTCAGGTGCCAGGCAGCAGAGGTGTTAGGTGGTCAGGCAGAGAAAAGGGGGTTAGGGGTGATGATGGTTTTAGCAACGACAAGTTGAAGATTGAGACACTTAGCAATATGGAATCTGTTTAGGAAACGTTTCGCCCCACAGTGGCTTCATCAGTCCCAAAACGTGCAAAAGATGTAAGGAGAGGAGGATTTGAGGTAATCAGTTCTCAGCCTGGAGTCGTGTGTTAGTCATCAATAGGACCGTAGCGCTGGTTTATCTATGTGACGTAGGCGAAGAGAGGGGGTGGGGTTAGTTTGGGACCATCCCCTAGTCGAAGTAGATCTTTGTAAAGGTTGGACAAGGTTTGGAGAATTCTCTGTATCAAGATCCCTGATGATTTCATGTCACTTCCAGGCTGAGGGATGATTACCTCAAAATCCCCTCACCTTACACCTTTTCCTTTGTATTGGAATGATAAGCCACTGGGGTGGCAAAATGTTTTCCCAAATAATTATTCCCATAGGTGCATAGTGTCTCAAACTTCAGTGTTAGGTGGTCACGCAGAGCAGGTGTTTAGGTGGTCAGGCCTGCAACAGGTTTAGGTATTCAGGCAGCAGAGTGTTAGGTGTGAGGCAGCAGAGGTTTAATTAGTAAGTTTAAGGTTTATGTTACATAATAAACAATATTGTTGGAGAACTTCAATACAAGTTATTATTTAACCAAGAACAACCCCAAAAGTTAATAAGTTTAATTAGGACAAGACACATAAATACACTTAAACAAATTATCATATATAGTACATGACTTAACTCCAAGTAACACAGAAAAGTCAAAGTGACTTATTCCATGTGGCTTGTAATTTTATTATTTTAACTTTAAAAAACAATGCAATCAACAATAAAGTAGTTATATTAGTATAAGGGAGGCCCGTGGCTGCAAGGGTGGAAACATGGTCAGTTTCCTACACCTGTTGTCCGTCACTAGCAGCAAGTACTGGGTGTTAGTGGACTGGTGTGGGTTGCATCTCGGTTTACCTGGAGAGAGTTCGGGGTCAACACCTTGCACCGTTTGTGACCAAATCATGGTGGTCAGGCCTGAACAACCAGCTGTTACTGTCTGCACACCCAAACCAACCCTACGAACCCCCAGCCGCTTGGTCAGGTACAGACTTTTGGTCGTCCATTGCTTAAACAAAAAGGG
>NC_069417.1:64184346-64221261 GCF_026875155.1 Cherax quadricarinatus | reverse complement strand
AGCCGAGGTGATGGTGGAAACATAATCTCGCCAGCAAGTGCATTTAGCGTCATGGATGACACGGCGAGCAACCACTCGCTTCTGCTTAAAATCAAGAAGTCTCTCTGTGGTTCTATTGTACCGGTACCTGCCTCATGCAGCGTGTTTCAAACGTACTGCCCGAGCACAAGCAGGAGACCACCATGGCATGCACTTCTGAGAATGCCTGCCTGAGGTTTGGGGTAAAGAATGAGAAGCTGCAGCTAAAACTGACGTCGAGAAGAGGCGTAAAAGCTCATCAATGGAGGATGAAGAAGGAACCTCACTAAAAGCAGTGAGTTGCGAGTAACAGTCACAATTTGCTCGATCAAATTGCCAGAGAGGGCTACGGAGAGGTGGTGAATATGAAGAAGTAAGAATGATTGGAAAATGATCGCTGTCATGTAAGCACGGTAGAACAGACCAGGCAAAGTCTAGTGCAGTGGAGAAAGAGCAGACTGAGAGATTGATGCAAGAGAGAGTATGAGTACGAGGATCAAAATGGGTGGGAGTACCCATATTTAAAACATAGAGGGGGTGAGAAGCGAGAAAAGCCTCCAAATGAATGCCACATGAGTCACAATGGGACCCCCCCAAAAGAAATGGTGGGCATTGAAATCGCCAAGTAACAGAAGTGGTGGTGGTAAGGATGAAACAAGAAAGGCAAAATCTGGGATAGATAATGCCCGAGAAGGAGAGAGATACAAGGAACATATTGTAAACCACTTATTCAAGTGGATACGGGCTGCACTGTAATGCAGCAAGGTATGAACAAATAGTTGACGGTATGGAATATCATTGCATAAAAGAAGGGCACTTTCATTAAAGGTCCCATCAGAAAAAGGATTTGAAGAATACAATAAATTATAGTCTGAGATAGGTTGGAAAACACCTGAGTGTAATTTTGGTTCTTGTAAGGAAACACCAACAGGGAAAAGAGGGGAAAGCAACACCTGAAGCTCACCCCAATTACCACTGAGGCCGCGGATATTCCACTGTAAATAGGCCATGAATGGCAATGAGGAAAATACCAGGAATCCACAGATAAGGGCACCTACAGACTAGAGGGGTTATAAATGTCTACATGTGGTAGCATCGGAAAATGTTCAAGCAGCGAAGAAATGGAGCGCTGCAAAGAAAGGAGTTGTGGAGATGGAGGAGAGGGAAGAGAAGGAGCAGGAGGTGGATCAGTGTCCATTGAAGGTTTAGTCTCTGCAATATATTCTGAAATAGTTTCAAGTGTTTCAGAATTCAAAGACGTTTTATGGGAGACAATATTGGAGATAGAAGGAAGAGGGTGAGTAAAGATTGGGACAGTAATGGACTGTACCAAAGTAGGGGGTTATAAAAGAGTGTAGGGAACTGGAGAAGAAGTGTGGGAGGGGACAGAAGAGGCAGAAACCTGGGAGGTGGCCGAAGAGGAAGAAACTTGGGAGGTGACAGGGGAGGAAGGTACAGTATGAGGAGGAGGGTGAACCTCCTCACTTGTAATAGAGCCAGGAGAGGGGAAGAACCAGGCACAGATACTGGAAAGGCAAAATGTGGAGGTGGAAGAAGGGAAGGAGGGGGCAAAGAAGATTTGAGCAATGGGGATTTTTTGGACTTCTGAGAAGTAGAGGGGCGATTGGTAGAAGGTGTCGTACAAGGTCTTGTCGATACCGGGGCTTGTGAGGGAGAACTCGAAGATGTGAGAACAGACTGAGGTGTTGAAGTAGGGATGTCTGAGCCCAGGACAGCAAAAGAATTAGATACAGGAGTGACTATTGGAGGGGTAATCACAGAGGAGGCTGCAGAAGATGGGACCCCAGAAGTGGGGGGACGTTTTGAAACATAAGAATATGAAACATGGGGAAGTCTTCCTTGGAGGCAGAGATGAGAAACTATGATAGCATAAGGGAGACCTTCTGCCTCTTTGAGGCAACAGATTTCTCGCTCATTTAAGTAGACCTAGCAATGGCGAGAGTATGAAGGGTGAGTCTCATGACAGTTAAGGTAAGAGGGAGGTCGACTACAAGATGGATTAGAATGATCATCAGCACCACAGACTGGGCATTCGGCTATAGATCTGCAATATTTCACTGGGTGACCAAATCACCAGCAATTTCTTCACTGTTGCAGTGTAGGGATCACCTTTCAAACTTATAACGATGTCCTGCTACATAAACAGAGGATGAGAGTTCATTGCTGTCGAGCCACATTGCAAGGGTATTGTCTCTGCCCATGGGCAGGAAGGACGTAAGTGTCTACCTTGAGGAT
Source organism: Cherax quadricarinatus (assembly GCF_026875155.1). NCBI lineage: Eukaryota > Metazoa > Arthropoda > Malacostraca > Decapoda > Parastacidae > Cherax > Cherax quadricarinatus. Next base: position 64,218,987 of record NC_069417.1, on the reverse strand, counting down.
TGGGAGATCTTGGAGTTCCAGCTGTTCGAGAATGTCATTACCACATGTCAGGAAATTCTGTTGGACGATGGTATGGGGCAGAATGACAGTACCACTACAAGAATTGATGGAATGATGTTTTTCAATTTTGACAGGAATAGTATTGATATGTGAAGGAAGAGAAAGATCATGAGCTTGGGTAGCATTCTGGTCAGTGATGATGTGTGTACTGCTCTTATTAAGAGCATGAAAGGAAATATCTCTACGAACATGGCGTAGGAGCATCTTGCCAATATTATGGTTGGAAAGATAGGCAATAGAGGAAGTCGGTCATAAAGTGAAGAATTTAGTCCATTGTGCATTCCAAAACTGAGTGTGGAAAGTGAGTGCATGATGTGTCGATCTTATCTGAGTAGAACAAGAAGGTGGTGAAGTATCATCATCAGGTAACAGTTGTTAGTGTTTAGGAGTGGGACCAGAATTGGTCCGACATGGAACGGGCTGGCGATTCGATAATTGCCGCACTGTAGAGGGAGAGGCTGGAAGCATAGTCAAAGGAGAGCGGAGGTCAGACAAATCGAAGGAGTCAGTCAAATCCCCGGTACCTGAAGCAGGTGATGAAGCAGCACCACCAAGAGGAACAGGGGCATCAGGAGTGTCCGAAGAGTGGTCAGAAAATGAGGCAGGGTCCGAATGGGGTGTGGTATCAAGAAGGGGCCCAGGGGTAGCAGGTTCATGGATTGGGTCCTCCATGGTTAGGGCGAAATGGGGAGGAATAGTTCCTAGGAAGAATGAAAGGGCCGGAAATCTCCCTCTGCGCCAAGAGGACCTCAGCACCGCAAGTAGCACAGATGCGGACTGGGACCCGTGCCATACCCAACCCATCATGCCAGTAAACTATCAATCCATGATAGCAACCTCACATCAGCCGAGCTACCTCAGTGGACAAAAGAGAGGGTGGCTGGATATCCACCACAAAGCATACCTCCTTTGGCCACCACCCCTGGAATCCAAAAGGCGGCCTCCAGAGATACACCTGTCGCCTGAAAGACACCCAAAGCCACCACCTAGGAGACCGGAGAGGGATTGGGACATCCCCAGGCAATCCAGATTCCATGGCAAACTACACCACCGCCAAGAACTTCAATGGAATGGGATGGACCCCGGAACCCTTCCCCCTACCTAGAAACTAGCATGCCTGTGGGAAGAATCCCAAAGGCCAAAAAGAGGAAGAGAATAAGGGAGGGATGGGGAGGAGGAGGAGGAAAGGAAAAAGGGAGGATGGGATAGGGAAGGGGGGATTGGGGGGTAATTAGGTTTGGTCTGAGTGAATCAAGTTAAGATAACCCACAAATACCATTAAATAACGAAAGTTTATCACATTTAATAAATGCAGACACAAGAATATTTCTAACCATGATGTACATGGGACAATGACATTTGCCTCAGCCCACTTGGTAGGATTATTACTGACTCGTGTGTGGTTGAATATCACACTAGATTCTTGAGCTGTTTTTACTGAATACTGGTTGTGCACAAGTCTAATATTTAAATCATTATTATTATAATCAAGTAAAGCATTCAACCGATAAGGCAGAAAATAGTGTCGGATCTATAAAGAGCTAGTTGGAAAGGGGATCAGAAGTGAGGGAAGAAAAGGGCTGAAAGGGATGCAAGGTGATAAACATCAAAGTTCATGTAGTAAAGCATTTGCTGACAAAAAGTAAAAAAGTGATCATAAGTCAAAGGCAGGACCATCAGCAAGGAGAGAAGATAAAGTAAGAACAGTAGAGGTAAATTCTCCGAGCTCGCTGGTAAACTGGACATTCCACATGAAAGTGATGAACCGAAATAGGAACTCGACAAATCTCATGGAGAGGAAAAGGGTGTCGCTTCATGAGATACCCATGGGTAAGATGAGTATGGCCGATGTGGAGATGGGAGAGCGCAGTCTCGTGAGTATGGTAACGGTGGTAAGAAGATTGCCACAAACACAAACACGGTTTAATAGAATGAAATTTGTTATGGTGCATATCTCATCACTGTTGTTGCCAACGGTTGTGAAGACGGGTAGAGACAAAGATAAAATAGTCCCTGAATGAAATACTGGAAGATCACGTACTGTTGACCATGCAGTAGCATCCACCTGTTCATTGCTCTGCAAGTCAATGTGTCCAGGGACCCCAGCAGAAAACGTCTTCTTTTTGCTAGCAACATGGCGCAACCAAAGTTGAATACAAAGGACCACTGGATGAAGGAAATCAAATTGTTTAATGGCTTGTAAAGCACCGAGAGAATCTGAGATGATCATAAGTGACAAAAGGAAACATACATGTAATATAGAAAAGTGCTATGAGGATGGCATACAGCTCAGTGGTAAAAATACTTGCAGACTCTAAAAAATGACCCCAGACAACATCATCAGGGAATGCTGCCGTGAACCCAACTCCATCAGAAGATTTAGAACTATCTGTATAAACTGCAATGACATGAGCATGTAACCAGAAGTGATCAAGAAAGAGAGCAAGAAGCAGCCATAGGTAGGAGAGCTTCAGCGCATGGCAGTAGGGGAGAACAGACACGAACCATCAGAACCTCCCAAGGGGAAAGGGAAAAGACAGATGCTACATGAACATACATGGAAAGCAACTGGAAAAAAGACTGGAGTGAAGATGAAGAGAAAACGGTCAGAGTAAGCAGGGGCACAAATCAAATAACGTGTCTCTACTAAAATCTGAGACCAACCTATACATAGAAGGAAAACGAAGGTCATGAGAGCAGACAAAGTAACGAAGGTAATCAGCATCATGACTATCGGCTAAGAAAGGAACATTTGCCTCAGCATAAAGGCTTTCAACAGGCTATGGAGGAAAGGCACCACTTGCCGATAACCGGCAAGTGGAAAGCATGCACTCTAGCTCTAAGAGAGTAAAAGGTATGTTATAAGGCTCCATTATATTACAAGAAAAATCAAAGAGTGAGAAATGAGGGACAGAGGTGAAACTCTTGGGAGACATGGACAAGATAGTTCCCAATTTCCATGGCAACTTCAAGAGGTTCCATGACACTAACACCAACAACCCACAAAACGGGAGCTGGGTCCAGAGCAAACTTTCCACACAACTTCTGTACCTTCTTCCAAACCGCACACATAGGGGAAATTGAGGTAACGGTAGAAAGATAGTCTTGCAAATAATTGTGTTTAGCTCTGTGTATGATTTGGCGAGTGACTGCTTAAATCCAGAAGACGATCTACAGTTTGATATCAATATTAGCCACATGCAGTACGTTGCAAGAGCACTTCATGGGCACATGCAGGAGACCACTAAGGCATAAGAACATAAGAACGAAGGAACACTGCAGAAGGCCTACTGGCCCATGCGAGGCAGGTCCAAGTCCCTACCGGCTTAAGCCAATGCACCCAACCTAGTCAGGTCAGGTCAGGTCACATTGAGTTAAGGGAGGAACACGGCAACCGACCTGTTAGCACAAGCTATCAGGTCTAACTCACACCCACCCACATCTACTCATGTATTTATCCAACCTATTTTTAAAGCTACACAACGTTCTGGCCTCTATAACGGTACTTGGGAGTTTGTTCCACTCATCCACAACTCTATTACCAAACCAGTACTTTCCTATATCCCTCCTGAATCTGAATTTTTCCAACTTAAAACCATTGCTGCGAGTCCTGTCTAGGCTAGATATTTTCAGCACACTATTTACATCCCCTTTATTTATTCCTGTCTTCCACTTATAAACCTCAATCATATCCCCCCTAATTCTACGTCTTTCTAGAGAGTGCAGTTTCAGGGCCCTTAGTCTATCCTCATAGGGAAGGTTTCTGATACATGGGATCATCTTTGTCATCCTCCTTTGTACATTTTCCAGAGAATTTATATCCATTCTGTAATACGGTGACCAAAACTGTGCAGCATAATCTAAATGAGGCCTAACCAAGGATGTATAGAGTTGAAGAACAACCTGAGGACTCCTATTATTTATGCTTCTTGATATGAAGCCAAGGATTCTATTAGCTTTATTGCGAACACTTATGCACTGTTGTCTTGGTTTCAGATTACTGCTAACCAGAACTCCTAAATCTTTTTCGCAATCCGTAATATTAAGATCTACATTATTTAGTTTATATGTGGCATGGTTATTGTCCTGTCCAACATTTAGAACTTTGCATTTGTCTATATTAAACTGCATCTGCCACTTCTCCGACCACTGCATCAGTCTATTCAAATCTTCCTGGAGTGCTCGAATGTCCTCGTCAGAATGAATTCGACGGCCTATTTTGGTGTCATCGGCAAACTTGCCGATGTCGCTCTTTATGCCCTCATCTATGTCGTTTATGTAGATTGTGAACAGCAGGGGGCCCAACACTGACCCCTGTGGAACACCGCTCGTGACGCTTCCCCACTCTGATTTCTCCCCATTAATGCAAACTCTCTGCTGCCTATTTGTCAACCATGCCTCTATCCAGGAAAAAATTTCTCCTCCTATTCCATGTGCTTTAATTTTCCTCAATAGTCTCTGATGTGGGACCCTGTCAAAAGCCTTACTGAAGTCCATATACACAATATCATATTCATTACCATGATCTACCTCCTCAAATACCTTAGTGAAAAAAGTTAATAAATTCGTAAGGCAGGAACGCCCCTTTGTAAAACCATGCTGAGATTCGTTGATTAATTTATGCTTTTCAAGGTGGCTACGAACTGCCTCGGCAATTATTGATTCCATAAATTTTCCCACTATGGAGGTTAGGCTTATTGGTCTATAGTTCGAAGCTAAGGACCTGTCACCTGTTTTGAAAATAGGTATCACATTTGCCATTTTCCACTTATCTGGCACCATGCCAGTTTGTAGTGATATGTTGAAAAGATTAGCCAAAGGTGTGCTAAGCTCCTCTTTACATTCCTTTAGAACCCTTGCATACAGTTCATCAGGGCCTGGGGATTGTTAGGTTTTAATTTATCTATTTGCCTAAGGACCATGTCACTTGTGACCCTAATCGTGCACAGTTTATTATCGTCCTGTTCTACATAATTTATCATTACTGGAATATCGCTGGTATCCTCCTGTGTAAAAACTGAGAGGAAGTATGTGTTAAAAATTCTACACATTTCCTTATCACTGTCAGTGAGCTGACCCGAGGAACTTTTGAGTGGGCCTATCTTGTCCCTGATCTTACTTCTGTATACCTGAAAGAATCCTTTTGGGTTAGTCTTCGATTCTCTTGCAACTTTAACCTCATAATCTCTTTTTGCTTTTCTAATTCCCTTTTTTATTTCTCTCTTTAACTGAATATATCGATTTCTTAATTGCCCCTCTCCTCTTTTGATTTGCCTATATATGCCTCTCTTTTGACCAATCAGATATTTTAATCTATTGTTCATCCATTTAGGATCATTTTTGTTTGATCTGATTTCCCTATTTGGAACATAATTTGACTGAGCAGCTAGAACTATGCCCTGGAAAGCATCATATCGGCAACCATCACCACCTACCTGACCCTAGTCAGGTCATTCCAGTTCAGCCCACCTAAGTAATTTTTCAGTCCTATGAAATCAGCCAAGCGAAAGTCAGGGACGGAGACTTGATTGCCATTATTAGGGGAATTCCATGATATGTTAAAACTGAGTGATTTGTGATCACTCACCCCAAGCTCATCATTAACCTCAAGATTATTAATTAGTGTTTCCCTACTGGCAAGAACCAAGTCAAGGAGGTTATTTCCCCTAGTTGGCTCTGTCACAAACTGTTTTAAAAAACAATCCTGGATCGTATCAAGAAAGTCACCCGACTCTAAATTTCCTGTCAAATTGCTCCAGTCAATCTGTCTATAGTTGAAATCTCCCATTAGCACAACATTTTCGTATGTAGATGCCTTACGAATTTCGTCCCATAGAAGTTTACTGCACTCCCTATCAAGATTTGGGGCCCTGTAAATCACACCCAAAATTAGTTTTTCTCGGCCCTCGAGAAGCTGTAACCAAACAGATTCAGTGGCTGACGCTTCTAATTTAATATCTTGTCTAACACAACAATTTAAATTGTCTCTGACATACATCGCTACTCCACCACCTTTCCTGTTGCCCCTGTCAGTGTGGAATAATTTATAGCCTTGTATGTGACATTCAGAGGGCATCTCTCTATCTTTCAGATTGACCAGGTCTCTGTTATAGCAATAATATCTATGTTTCCTGCACTTGCAATTAATCTTAGCTCATCTATCTTATTTCTAACACTCCTGCTATTAGTATAGTAAACCTTAAGGGAGCTAGTCCCTTGCTGCCTCTGCTGTCCCCCTTTGTTTGCTGACCTGTTCTATTGTCTTTATTTATAACTTCATGCTGAATGCCTTTTATACATTTACTGTTTTCCAACCCTAGTGTTGCAACCTGCTTGTTTCCCACACACACCCATACCTCTATCTTCCATCAGTTTAAAATCATAGGCATTTCACCAATGGCCTTCTCAATCGAGTCTGCAAGTGCTACCACCCCTGCCCCAGAGAGATGAACCCCATCCCTTGCATACATATCATGTTTGCCATAAAAGTTGTTCCAGTTGTCAATGAATGGGATTGCAAGTTCCTTGCAGTATCTGTCTAGCCAGCAATTTACACCAATTGCCCTAGACAACCATTCATTTCCTACTCCCCTTCTAGGCAAGATGCTACATATGATTGGGATCCCTCCCTTTAGACTTAATGAAATCTATAGCTGACCTGTACTTATCTAGCAGCTCTTCTCTCCTACCCTTCCCAATATCATTTCCACCAGCACTGAGACAGATAATGGGCTTGTTCCCATTACCTGACATGATATTATCCAGTCTGTTGACAATGTCCCCAACACCAGCTCCAGGGAAGCACACTCTATCCTCTCATCTTCTTATTCCTATTACAAAAAGCACGGTCAACATATCTTACCTGAGAGTCACCAACCACAAGAATGCGCTTACCTTCATTAGCAGGGGCAGTAGTACCTTACCTTCACTGGCCACTGAAGTACATTCATCCTGGAGAACAGAGAAGCGATTTCCTACCTTCAGATCTTCACTCTTAACTTTCCTTACTCTGATGCGCCTCCCATTACTGTGAACAAACTCGCCACTTGTAGCAGGTGCTGGGCTGCACCTCACTGCTGGTAGCCGTTGCTACCTCCCCACCTACAGCCTCCTCACAGTGAGAGACAGACTGCACCTCACTGCTAGAAGCCTCATTCCCCACATCTCCAACCACCTCACACTCTCTCCCAGGCCCATTGAGGTGGACCTTCAGCCTCCTAATCTCCTCCTGGAGAAGCAAGACCTCCTCCTTCAACTCTCCAACCTCAGTTTTTAAAACACTGCAGAAGCAAGCCATGCTTTGTAACCGTCCACGCTAATCCCCAAAGCAGCTCAGGGTCTGTGACCTCACGTGACGACTGACCACTGAACACTAACGACTGACCACTGAACACTGACGACTGACCACTGAACATGCATGTCTGAGAATGCCTGTCTGAGGTTTGAGGGATATAATGTGATGCTGCAGTTAAAACTAAGGTCAAAAACCGGTGCACCAGCTCATCAATAGAGAATGAAGAAGGGTCCCAACAATAAGCAGTACGATGAGAGTATAAGTCCCAGTACACTTGTCCAAATTGCCAGTGTGGGCTATGAGGAGGTCGGGAATACATAGTAGAAGCAAGAATAATAGGAAAATGATCACTGTCATGCAAATCGGGGAGAACAGACCAAGCAAAATCAAGTGCAATTGACGAGGAGCAGATTGAAAGATCGATGCAAGAGAGACTGAGTGCAATGCAAAATATGTGGGAGCACCCATGTTTAAAACACGAAGAGGATGAGAAGTGTTTCCAACTGATCACCACGAGTCACAGTGGGACCCTCCCATAGATGATGAGCACTAAAATCACCTAACAAGATGGGCAGTGGCAGAGAAAAGATCAAGAATACAACATCCGAGATACAGAATGCATTGGATGAGGAGAGATATAGAGAGCAAACTGCATACCACTTGTGCAAATAGATACGAGCTGCAGTATAATGCAGTAGGGATCAAACAAAGACCTGTTGAAATGGTATACCAAATTGCACAAGAAGCATACTCTCATTAAAAGTTTCATCATGATGAGGCTCAGAAGAACACAATAGCACATAGCCCGAAACAGGATGGATAACAGCTGAACGAACTTTATGCTCCTGTAACCTGACACACACTGGGGAAAACTGGGAGAGCAACACCTGGAGCTCTCTCCCTAATTACCCGTGAAGCCACAAATGTTCCATTGTAAATAAATCATTATTCACAAAAACAGGAATTCTAACAATGAGAAGTGATAAAATCTACAGGCTAGTAGGGTCAGTGAAGTCAGTGTGGGAAGGCAATGTACAGTGAGTAAGCAGGAAGGAATCGGAATGCTGTGAAGAATAAGATTGCTGCAAGGGTTCTGAAAAATAAGAAGGGGCATAAAAGGGTGCACCAGCATCCATTGTTTCATCTACACAAAATAATCAGAGATAGCATCAAGTGTTTCAGGGAACAAGGAAGATTCCAATACCATAACTTCAGAGACAGGTGAGGGAGAGCAAATAGAGATCAGGGAGACTATGGAGGGAACCAAAGAGGTCTGAGAGGGGAGGGGAGTATTAACTTGCAGAGAGGCACCATTGGTGACAGAAGAAGAAACCTGTCGAGAAACAGGAGAGGAAGGGGGCTGGAGAAGAAGCCTGGGAGGGAACAGGAGAAGAGGGGACCACAAGAGTGGTGGGGGTGACCCTCTACCTTCATTTGAGAGTTAGAAAGGGGGGTGAGAACTAGGCACCAAGGCCAAAAAGAACCGAAGGAATGCAAAGAGACTTGGTTTAGGGGACAGGTTCAACTTCGCAGGTGAGAGACACAAAGAAGGTGCAGAAGTGCAAGGCATCACAGATTGAGAAACTAGTGAGCGAGAAGATGAGAAGTGGAAGTAAGAAGAGGAATGGAGGTATGGGTTCCAGAGGGCAAAACTACAAAAGAATTAGAGATGGGGTAACCCCGGAAGGCATGGCACTGGAGGACCTGGTAGGCGGAGAGGCCGCCATGGTTGGAGGTCTCCTAGCTACTCAAGAATAAGGAACATGAGGATGATTTCCCTGAAGGCAGAGCCAAGAGACAGCCTTCACTCTCAATAAGACAATATTCTTCCCCCATCCAAGGAGATCTCGACGCTGCCAGCAGTGCAGATGCAGCATGAGACCCATGCCAGACCCTACCCTTCATGCCAGTAAACCAGCACTCCGGGATAGCAACCTCACATCCACCGAGCCACCTTGGCAGACAAAAGAGAGGGTGACTCGACTCACGAAATTCGTAATGACACGATTGCAAACAAACCATACCCCGGCTGGGATTGAACCCGCGGTCAGAGAGTCTCAAAACTCCAGCCCGTCGCGTTAGCCACTAGACCAGCTAGCCACAATAAGATTCGTCCAACTAGGTATATTTCTACACCATAGGAAGGTTAGCACAGGCACCACTGTGACCACAAATGCAAGTTTTTACAGACGAATCTCCAGCTAGCGTGGCCGTGACGAACTCTAGCTCAAGTCCCTTCACTGCCGTCAACATGACTCACGAAATCGTAATGACACGATTGCAAACAAACCATACCCTGGCTGGGATTGAACCCGCGGTCAGAGAGTCTCAAAACTCCAGCCCATCACGTTAGCCACTACACCAGCTAGCCACAATAAGATTCGTCCAACTAGGTATATTTCTACACCATAGGAAGGTTAGCATAGGCACCACTGTGACCACAAATGCAAGTTTTTACAGACGAATCTCCAGCTAGCGTGGCCGTGACGAACTCTAGCTCAAGTCCCTTCACTGCCATCAACATGACTCACAAAATCGTAATGACACGATTGCAAACAAACCATACCCCGGCTGGGATTGAACCCGCGGTATGAGAGTCTCAAAACTCCAGCCCGTCGCGTTAGTCACAGTGGTGCCTGTGCTAACCTTCCTATGGTGTAGAAATATACCTAGTTGGACGAATCTTATTGTGGCTAGCTGGTCTAGTGGCTAATGCGATGGGCTGGAGTTTTGAGACTCTCTGACCGCGGGTTCAATCCCAGCCGGGGTATGGTTTGTTTGCAATCACTTGCAGTACATCCTACCCCACCTCCTGGAAATCTGGGAAGGGAGCAGGGCACCTCCAGATGATCTAGATTCCACGGCAAACTACACCACTCCCGAGGGACCCCACGGAAAGAGATGAACCCCCTCGTGCATCGACTAACCTGACTACAGTATATAAGCCACTTCTCTGGCCATATGTTGTACTTTCTACAGGAGTTATGGACTGAACACATCGATTCCAGGCTGAGGGACTGATTACCTCAAACTTCTCTTCTCTTCTGCTTTGTATTGAACTAACAAAGCCACTGTATGACGAAACGTTTCCTTAATAAAGATTCTCATATGTTGCATATGTGTCTCAATCTTCCAGAACAGACACAAACTGTCAGAACCTCCCAAGGGGGATGGAAAAAGTTAGATTCAACATGAACATAGAAAAGTGACAACTGAAGAGAAGACAAGAGCGAATGTAGATGAAAAGAAAAGGAATGGAGTAAACAGGGATGCCAAACAAACAATGAACTTCTACTGACATCTGTTACTATCCTACATCTGGAAGGATTGCAGAGGTCATGACAACGAACAAAATACCGGAGACAATGAGCATCACAGCGAACGTTCAAGGATGGAATATTCACCTCTGCATATAAGCTCTTTATAGTGAAGAGCAAAAAGCACCGAGGCATAAACATAATCCCTGGTGGTGGATGGGATCAAGGTTAGAGAGCTGCAGGAGAGACTGCTGAATATATCTGGTTGCCATAATCTAGTTTCGAGAAAATTATGGCAGAATGCAGTCAGAGTAGAGTTGGACAGTCAGCTCCCATGAAAGATGAGAGAGGGTTTTAAATAGGTTCAGCCGGCTATGACAAATTGCCTTCAGGGAGGTAATGTGAGGTTACCATGATGACTAACAGTCAAACAGACAGCAGAGAATCCTGACAGTATCGCATTCTGGGATACGCTACCCATACAGGTACAATGGATTATCAGGGACCATAGAACATCTAGTGAAAGAAATTTGGTGTGTTTCAGTACTTGAAAACTTATACCCCTAAGCAGTGATCAGAGTAGAAACACGGTTGACTGCATGCTGTAGAGAAACTGCAATGAGGGGACAGTTAGCACCTTCACAAGTTAGAGCAAAGTCATCAACACGGTGATGACCAAATACAGGTACCATCCGACTTACAACTAAGCTTGGTTATGACCAACTGGTTGTAAGTCAAAATGGACGTAAGTCAAACCTCAGAAAATTGTGGATAGGGATACTTCAAAAATTAAATCTTGATCTCGTAAAGCAATCATTCTTTTATGTTCGTTGTGGAAATCACTTCAATCCATTTATTATTATTGATTGGTTTACACAAAATAGGTGAATAACTTAATTTCGAGATAATTTACTCGGGAAATATTTTTCTTACCGAAAAAAATCCCTTTTTTTTCAGTGTTTTCGTAAGCTACGAGTGTCTATTACAGTTTGCCCTCGTGCTCGATCATTTTCTCTCAAAAGTTTGACGAAAGAAGGGATACGCCTTATGGTCGGTTGTGTCCACAATGTCCTTTCCTATCTGCACAGCAGGCCTTCATATTATGCTAGATAATATTTATTCTGACGTATTTTTTATGTTTTTATGCTACTGATATTTCGCCTTATGTCATAACAGATCAATTGTGATAGGTAAATAAGCCTTATTGTTATAAGCATAAGAATAGAACATGTCACCTATAGTGACATGAAAACTGACGGTGACGACAACGAAATGGACTAAATATGACCGAAAGAGGGACCTGCAGTCAAGTACCAAACCTGCTGCCAGACGTGAACCAGACATGAGACGTTTTCCACTACATTGAAATAACTGACTTCCATATCATCTGCACCAGTGTTCAATGGGAAGACAACATGGCAGAAAACCTAACAGCAAAACTCCAAGGAAATGACAGGCCTGTAGGACTGTTTTTTCCCTCAGTGCCAAATGTGGGAAGAAACTGAGCATTTAAACATGGCTGACCGGCATCCAAACACCAGCTACTGCCAGACGTACAACTAGCGAAGTGAAGTTCTCATCTATACTGATGTTCATCTGTACTGACAGTAGCATCATATCAACTGCACCACCATCATATCATCTGTACCAGTGTTAACGAGAGGGAAACTCAGGAGACATCGTCAAATCTACAATATAAAACTCCAAGGAAACTATATGGAACAGAGGGGGATTTGGACGGATAAAGCCATTGATTAAAACTTTCTGGTCCTGCCAGAATGGAAATAAGTTAGAAGTGTAATATGTGAAGCTGGACTGTGAAGTGAGGCGTGAAGGAGGGTGTGAAATAAGGGGATAAGTGAAAGGGGTTTGCGAGGTAAAGGGATAAGTGAGGAATGAAGAGGGTTTTGAAGTAGATATCAGGAAATTTATTAGAAATCAGTGGTGATTGCTAGAACAGCTTCTAGGGTTTGCTAAGTGACTGGAAAAGAGAAATAAATATTGTTATGTGTGATTAAAAGAGTGAAGAGTGAAAATGGCAGGCGTTAAAGAGGTACAGGCTACCATAATTATACTTATATTTCTCCTGCAGTTCCCTGTAGAAGGATATTAGTCATGGGGACTGGAAAAAGCGAATGGAGTAACAGCGCCCTGGACAGTAAAAGCCCAACCTACCAGAAACGTAAATGCCACTATCACCGCAAGGTATGGCAACACTGCATACCCAAACAAAAACAGTGGCACACAGCTCTTATAGTGGTGCTGTTAAGTAGTAATATCCAGACTAATCCAGGACCTCAAACTATTGTACAGAGGCAAAACAGACAGATAAGTGACAGTGATAATGACGGTCTCGTAGCTAGGAATGATAACCTTAACTCTATATGTAATGCATACATAGGTCAATGTGAGACAATACAGCAATTCTTAATATCTCAAACACCACCAAACAGGTGCATACACTGTACGAATTATAGTAATGGTACCAGAATTCATTTTGTGTGTAACAAATGCACTTTGGTACAGTAACCCTTTAGCAATGATGACACTGGTTTACCTAATTTTAATACAAATGACCCATTGCCATATATTGATTATTTTTGTTTTATGAAAACTGGCCTTCACTTTATTCATGTCAATGCAAGATCACTTTTCCAAAATTGGCAGAGATTAGAATTTTAGCTAACAGAACTAGGGCGGCAGTTATATTCATCTCAGAATCCTGGTTGGATGATACGGTGACTGACGACGAGGTCAAAATACAAGGTTACAATATAGGAACAGAAAAGGTTAGGTATGTGCCTACATAAGAAATGACTTAGCTTACGACCCAAGACCTGATTTAAATAACAATAAACTGAAGATTCTATGGTTTGAAGTGCTGCTTCCCAAGACCAAACCCATCTTAGTAGGAACTAGTTACCCCCCCCCCCACCCATGATGAGTTCTCAGATGACTTTTCCAGTCTTCTCCGGACTTGAAAACAATTGCGAGACAGTAATACTGGGAGATTTCAATATCTGTTTTTAGCAGCAAAATAACGGGCTATGCAAAAGATATAAGCAAATTCTAGGTTTAAATAGTTACACTCGTCTAATTAATACACCAACCCGGATCACACAGTTCTCAGCCACCCTAATTGACCACATACTTTGTAACCACTCTGAGAACATTAGTCAGTCAGGCATCATTATCACAGGTCTTAGTGATCATTTTATCATTTACTGCACCAAGAAAATCACTAGGGATAGGATAGGCCTACACAGGACAATAAAAACGAGGTCAACTAGAAACTACAGTAAAGAAACACTGGTAAATAGGCTACACAATTGTGACTGGACAGAGATAACAAGTTGCACGGACGTAAACGATGCCTGGGAAAAATTCAAAACAATGTTCACTGCCATCCATGATAATATTACACCAGTTAAAGAGATTAAGATTAAACGAAGAACTGAACCCTGGATGACTACTGAAATATTAGATAATATGAAATTCAGAGACCAGTTGCTAAAAAGATTTAAGGCAGACAGGATATTGCAGCACTAAATGAATTCCAAGGGGTGAAGAACAGAGTACAGAGATTTATAAAAGGAGCAAAGGCAAAGCACTATTGGTCAAAAATTGAAGAGTATAATCATAACCCCAGAAAACTCTGGCAACAACTAAAACAGTTGGTGTATAGCCATAAACCAGTAGATAGGCCTAACATAGTATTCACTATCGATAATGATGTATGCCACTGTTGTGATAGAAACACAGGCCTTATCTCTAGGCTTTATTGAACATAGAATCTTCATAGTACTTCTGCAACAACAAAATAAAATGACTAGTACATCTAATAACTGCTTCTACAGGGAAGGTGATGTCTTGCATATGTCAAGAGAAAAGTTATAACTACAGGCCACATATTTAAACTCACCATGTAATCTGCATCACTAATATATTGATGTTAAAGAAGAGAATCACACACCATGTGTTGGCGCCCATGACACACACCAAACTGTTGTTATTGTTAAGGGCCCCGAGAGGTGGTGCAGTATTATCCTGTTGCTGCTCCCCACAGGAGCAGTATCACTACAATCTCCCCCTTCTAAAATATCAGACAGTAATCTCCCAAACTGTTAGGGGGGCAAACGTACACGTCCCGACCTTCGAAAGCCCTTGAGCCTCTTAAACCAGGTTAAATATTTTCCAGCGGGGTTTGACTAACTGCTGGAGCAGAATCCTCTATTTTTTGTAGGGTAGTTTCAAGGGGCTTTCCAGGAGAAAACGAAGCTCTTTCACATCTATTGGTGTATTTGAGATTCCACACTAATGGGGATTTAACTGGGGCTAAATGTCTTATAGATACTGTAGTCTCTTCACAATTTTGGTAGCGAATATGGGCATAATGTGGATTAGCTTGCAGGAGCTCTACCTCTTCCACTAAAGGATCCGTCTTGTTCACCCTACGGTGACTCTTCAGGAGAACGGGTCCAGGATGACATAACCAAAGGGGGCAAGGAGGCTCCCGAGAGGAACGACGTGAATAGTTGAGAAGTCTTTCATGAGGGGTTGCATTAGTAGCTGTGCACAGCAATGGTCTAATAGAGTGAAGAGCATCAGGTAGGACAGTTTGCCAGTGTTCAACAGGTAGATTGCGCGACTTCAATGTCATTGTAACTGCCTTCCATATAGTACCATTGAACCGCTCCACTTGCCCAAATTGCCTTGGGGGTTTGTAGCTTGTTGTTCTGCTGCAGGCAATACCTTTGCTAGCCAAAAACTCATGAAGTTCATTACTCATGAACGAGGATCCCCTGTCTGAATGGATATAAGCTGGCATACCAAAAATAGAAAACAACTGTAAAAAGACAACTAATAACAGTTGAAGCGTCTATTTGCACAGGGGAACACAAAGGGAAACCTTGAATATTCATTACTATGGTAAGGAAATATCATTCAGATTTGTGCTTGGTAGAGCCCTTTTGAAATCTATATTCAGTCTCTCGAAGGCTGGGTGGGATTTATGAGATGAGTCTTCTCTGGCTGATGAAAGTTTGGCTTGCACTCTGCACATACTCTGCATGCTCTGATGACTTGTCGCACATCTTCCACTGAGTAGGGCATGTTCTTTTGATTTGACAAAATGGTACGGGCGCTGTAACTCCTGGGTGACACAAAGCCTTGTGGAGCGCTGGGGAGTGATTGCAAATCATGACATGCTGCTCCACAGTGGGACCTAGAGAATGCATCAGGTGAGATGTTTCTTTTGGGACCGGTCGGAAACAGAATATCAAAGTCATAACAACGATAGTTCCATCCTCCACCCTTTAATATCTTTATCATTCTTTATCCTACTTTTGTGCTTCTTGTCGAACATATACATCACGGACCGTTGGTGAAATGTCTACCAGTTAAATAATGCTTCCAGTGGCGAACTGCTTCTATTATGGGGCCTGAGCTTCCTTTTCTACAGCAGCATAAAAACTTCTCTGATCCCTTTAAAAGTTCTCGAAAAGAAGGCTAAATGGTCGTTCTGCCTGAGATAAGGACTGCAGCAATGGCAATGTCAGATGCATCCGTTTCTACTTCGAATGATAGGGACTCATCAATGGCTTGAACTACTGAGTTTTCAATGTCCTGTTTAAGAGTATGGAAAGCGGCTTCTGCTTCCTTTTGTCACAGGAAATTTTGGGGTAGCACTCAATGGGCGGACTTTACTTGAAAAGTTGTAGATCCATTGTGAGTAATAAGCAAAGAGACCAAGAGTTCTTCGGAGTTGACTTTTTGTCTTGAGGCAATTTGGGAAATTCCGTAGAGGTCGTAAGTCGTTCAGGGTGGGAATATTGAACCTCCTTCACTACATAACCCAAAGGATGCTAAGCCTTTTAGTTGAAAAAGTGCACTTTTCCTCATTGTAACTGATGTTTTTCTTCTTGGCAGCTTCCAAAAACTTATCAAGGTTTGCATATGTTCCTCGGGTCTTGCCACAAATGGTAACATTATCTAAATATGCATAAGTTCCCATGAGTTGCTCTTCCCGAATGAGTGAATCCATAATTCGTTGGAAGCAGGCTACCCCATTGGTGACTCCAAAAGGGGGCTCTGGTAAACTGATACAGGCCATCACTAGCCTGAAACGCTGTGTATGGTTTATCTTCATTCCTTTTAGGGACTTGATGAAGGCACTCTGTAGATCAATTGTGCTTAAATCACATAGTACTGAGCAATTTTGTTCACTGTATCATCAATTCGAGGTAGAGGGTACCCCTCAAGAAGCGTAAATTTGTTGATTGTTAAAGGTAATCGATAGCCAGTCCCCGTTTCTAAAATATCCTTAAAAAACAAAAACCCTTGCATGCCAAAGGGGAAAATTACTCGGTTTTTATAATACCCTCCTTCAGCAGCCTTGATTTTCCTTCTCAATGAATATCCGATCCTCATAAAATAGCGGCGTGACTTAGGATATGGTGGAAACCCGGGTAAGTTTTGCAAAAAGCTTTGGAGGGTTCCCCTTAAAAGGTAAGTCCACAGACAAAAAAGGGGGTAGTTCCCCTCCTTGTTAAGGTGACCTTTCATGCGTTTCTGAAAGTCCTGCCCAAGGAAAACATCAAGCACAGTTGTGGCAGAATAGCAAATGTACATCTTGAAATCCTTTCCATTAACTTGGGTTTTTCCTTAAAAAACCCCAAAGGGTCTAAATAGAGAGAGATGTTGATGCCATGGAAACGGTACTGATGAGTGATGTACGTAAGGAGGGGGTTTTAAAATAAGTAAAGGTTGATAAAACTCTCTGACTCCACTATCAATAAGCCATCTACTTTGTTCCTTTGATAAAATACTTTCAAAACGGGCCTTTGACGTATTTGGGAGTAGCTGCAGAAGCCCTGTTGTGAGTTGATGATCACTAATGTGTGGAGGCCTGCTTTTGTTGATGATTAGACGACATACTTAGCAAAGTGACCTTTCTTGTAGCTTTATGGACATTGCTTCACGACGGGGACATTTGACGGGATGTCTTGAAAAACCACAAAAGAAACACACGTACCTGCTGTGCTGCATGAGCAGGTTCCACAGTAACTTATTGCAAGAGTTTGGTCAGGAATTGCAGCACTTAAATCGAAAGGTGGTGGTACTGTATATTAGAATTCTTTTGGGCTGAATCTGAGCTCTTGCCTGGTCGAAAGGCAGTGGCTAAGTCGAGGTTTTATTCTCCAATAAACGCTGCCTTATTTTTTGGGATTGCAGGCCACGATAAAAGCATCCCTGATGGACTCTTCACCCAAAACCCAGCAGCTGTCACTGCTTGGAAAATGACAGTCCTTACCTAAAATTTCAGTGCTTAAGTTTTTCCTCTAAGGTTCATCCGTTGCGGCAGCGATTGAAAGGGGATAGCGTGCAAAAATTTCATTTTTAGGTTTAATAACTGAGATTGAGGGGTTTTTATGTCTTCATAGGTTTTCACTCAGAAATAGCCCCATATACCTTAGGTGACACAAAATTGATAAACAGATTAGTTTATCTAGACTTTTTTAGGGAAAGGGCTCCCAAGAAATTTTCGAAAGTCTTAAACCGTGTTCCATTCCTGAGCGCCCTTGTAAGTGGGGTCACAGCTAGCCCTCAGGGTTTTATAAACGCTCCATTTGTGATGTGTCTAGCGCAGGATCACCACGGTAGCCCAGGTTCTATTTCAATAAATTGTTTTTTGGGTGAAACACAGGCCCTTTCTTAGGCTTTATTGAACAAGAACTTCATAGTACTTCTGCAAAAAAACAAAAATAAAAGATAACATTTAAAAACTGCTTCTAAGGGATGGGGTGTTTGATATTCAAGAGAAAATTATAAAAAAGGCCACATATTTAAATCCCCATGAAATCTGCATCACTAATTTTGTGTAAAAGAAGAGAATACACACCATTGTTGGGCCCAGACACACACCAAACTGTTGTTTTGAAAAGGGCCCCCCGGGGGGGAGGGGGCGTATTATCCTTTGCTGCCCCACGGACCCAGTATCTTACAGCCACAAACAACAAAGGTGGAAAATTGTTTTAAAATTCCTATTTTAACATCGTCGCATCAACACAGTAAGTAATTTTACCACTGCAAAAAATCCTTTTAACACAGACCAGATAATTTTTCAAACATACATACTAATAAAGGGAAACCCCCAAACTTTTGTCAATAGTAGTGTTCTTAGGGCTTTATTCAAAAGAATAAGCAGGTTTTAAAACCCCAAATTAGGCACTGGGCCCCGGGTAACATGCATCAAGTCCCAAAAGGTGGGGCTTCTGAATTGTCAATCCCTATTGCTAATAATAAAAATCAAAAACCACTAATACCCTACCGGGGGGGTTTTAAAGGGGGCCAAATTCTCCCCTTTTTCAAGAAAAATAGTAGGTCTGATGTAAAAATTAGTTTTTAGTGTAATACCAAAAATTTTAGGAGAGCGGGTATTCAATACAAAAACCTTTAAAGACAACAACATTCTCCATAGCTTCAAAGGGCTTTTGAAGATTTATCAACCCACACCTTCTAATTAATCCGATTACAGAGAAATGAAAAGTCAAAGGGGAACCTCACGAATGGAACTTAGACCCCAAAGGCCTTCGATACTGTCAACCACAATAAATGTAAGAAATTTAAACTACGGTATAGGTTTTTAAAGGTTTAAGTCCTACCTTACAGCGGGGACAAAATTTTCAAAAAACAACAAAACGGAATCAGAAACCCCTGCATGGCTGTGGAGTTCCCCAAGGTAATATTCTGGGTCCCTTATTATTCCTATGCTATGTTAACGACATGCCTATCAGTGTCAAGTGCAAATTCCTACTGTATGCAGATGACAGTGTTCTGTTAGTGTCAGGTAAAGACCCACAAGATATAGCTAATGTATTAACACTGTAACTGGAGTCCTGCAGCAAATGGTTAGTAGACAACAAACTCATTACACCTCGGGAAAACTGAAGCCATTCTCTTTGACACGAAACATAAACTGAAAAGGGTAAATAATTTTAATGTCCAGTGTAATGGGGAGCCAATCACTTCAGTTTCCTCGGTGAGATATCTGGGAATCTCCTTTGACCCATGCATGTCAGGAGAATTGATAGGAAACAGCGTAGTAAAGAAAGTGAATGCCAGACTGAAATTCTTCTATAGGCAAGAAGTGTCTACCTACTGAGGCTCGCAGGACCCTTTGTCTAGCTCTTATACAATGTCATATGGATTATGCTTGCTCTTCATGGTACTCTGCCTTGACACAAAAAGAAACTGAAAGATTGACTGCAAATCACCCAGAACAAAATGGAAAGATTCATCCTGGACCTGGGTCCAAGAGAGCATGTAGGTCAGGATAAATTACAGCAACTGAATATGCTGAATGTTGAAGACATAGTAAAACATCTGAAGCTAAATCATGTTTATAAAATTGCTCACAAATAGTGTCCAGAATATCTTGCTGCCAATTTTGTCAAGGTTGGGAACCAAAGCAATCATAGTACTAGGGGGAGAGAGCACAACTTTGTAGTACCCACAGTCAGTGGCCAGGCTTCAAACACCTTTTATTGAACAGCAATAAAGGAATGGAACAGACTGCCCGCATATGTCAAAGCCAGTCATAGCATGAACCAGTTCAAGAAGTGCCAAAAGGTGTCTGTTGAATGTAGCTACAGAAAGGGAGGGGAATGATTTATTTTCTAGCTAACACATGTGTAATTTTACCTTATTCCTAGTAATGACCCTCGTGTAGTAGTCTTAATAGTATGATAATTAGATGTTATCTCCTTTATAGAATAATAAGATATTATCATCTTTATATTATAATAATAAGGTAAAAGGACCCCAATGGAAATAAGTCACTCTGACTTTTTTGGGTTATTCTAGGTACTTTACACATTTGCTGCTTTGTATGATAATCTATGTAACTGTATTTGTGTATACCTGAATAAACTTACTCTCTTGGTTGTGTCAACACTTCCTCACAGTTATTTTAATGATTTTATTTTATTTTTGTATTTCATTTTTAACTTTACTTTTTATGCTGTTAGTACTGTATTTTATACTGTAAGGTTTAGGAGTAAAACTGTGCACAACACGAACAGTTCTTTATTTCTGAGAATATTTGCATACAAAACAATGTGTTCGAATTCACTTCGAATGTAAGAAACTGCATGAACAGAAAAGTACAAAATAATAAAATATAAAAGAAATACAAAAAAGCATTGGGACACATTTACAGCCCACTAGTGCTTGCTTGGGGATTGTCTACACTTTCTTCCTCCTATGTAATAGATAAATGACACTGAAACATGCCCTCTATACTACATGTATAACTACTACTATTTTTACTTGTGTGGGCAAAACGTTGTCAATAAAGGATCACATTATACTGCTGCATCTGACCATGTGTCTGGCAGCCCTGCTGTCAGACGCATGGTCGTAAGTCGAGTGGTCATGTTGCACAGATCGTAAGTCAGATGGTGAGCGTATTAGATGGAAGAATAGATGCCAGATCATTTATATTATTATAATTAAAAAGTACTA
Organism: Cherax quadricarinatus; assembly: GCF_026875155.1. NCBI lineage: Eukaryota > Metazoa > Arthropoda > Malacostraca > Decapoda > Parastacidae > Cherax > Cherax quadricarinatus. The sequence goes on along the minus strand of NC_069417.1, from coordinate 64,197,852 downwards.
AACCTACAAGAGTGATGCAGTGCAGCGGGACGGGGGATAGTGAAGAGGCACAGGGTAGCAAGAGGAAGAGGTAGAAAGGGCTGTGGGGAGTGCTAGAGGTAGGATCATGAACGTTTGCGCAGTAAATCAGTTGTCAAAAAGTCAACAAGAGAGTCTGAGTCAAAGGAGGGTCCATCAGCAAGGAGGGAAGATAAAGTAAGGGCATTAGAGCAGTGATGATGTCAGAAATAAATTCTGTGCACTCACTGATAGAGTGGGTAGTCCAATAGAATATGGCTAACAGAACCTGGAACCTGACAATTCTCACAGAATGGAACAGGGCACCTCTCCATGAGATACTCGTGAGTAAGACAAGTGTATCCAATGTGACAACAGGAGAGTGCAGTGTCTGAACCATGGCACTGATGGCAAGAAGATGGCTAGAAACCTATGCTTGGTTAAATTTATGTATCAAATCAGATCAACTTTGTTGCTAATGGTTGTGAAAGTGGTTAGAAATTACAGCAAAATAGTCTGAATGTAGCACCTCTATATGAAAATGGAATGTCATGTACTGCTGACTGCACAGCAGTGTCTTCCTGTTCATTGCCCTATATGTCAACATGACCAGGGACCCAACAAAAAAAACAATCTCTTTGTTTTTGCTAAAGATATGGTGCATCCAAAGTTGCATGCAAAGAACCAGGGGATGAGGTCAATCAAATTTTTATATAGCCTGAAAAGCACTAAGGAAGTCAAACTACCACAAATGGTGACAGAGGCATAGATGCAATATGGATAATTACAAGAATTCCATAAAATTCAGCTGTTAAAAATGCTAGTCGAGTGTAATAAATGCCCTTGCATGGCATTATATAAAAACACTGCTGCAAACTCGACACTGTCAGACGATTTATAACCATTGTTGTACACTGTGATGGCATGAGAATGAGACTGAAGTATGAAAAACAGAGTGAGAAGCATGGCAGTGAGGAAGAACAGACACAAACTGTCGGGGAAAAGTTAGATGCTATATGAACATATAAAAATGGCAACAGAAAACAAGAGGGAATGTAGATGAAGAGAAAAGGGACAGAGTAAATAAGAGCAACAAACAATAAACTTTTAACATCTGTTATCCTAGACAGAAGAGCCCTGCTTTTCGGTGTTTCGCCTTATGGCATCCCACTAATACCACAATTTCAAATTATGACCTGAACTTGCTATACGAGGAGCAGCCTTTCTAATATGGCACACCCCATCTGGGTTGTTTACATTCTCCATTACCTGGAGTTTACCTGGAGAGAGTTTCGGGGGTAAACGCCCCCGGGGCCCCGGGTTTTGTGCCAGGCCCCCGGGTGGTACAGGGGCCTGAAAAACCAGGCTGTTGCTGGGGCTGCACGCAAACCAAGTAGGGAGCCACACCCCCCGGTGATCGGGAAACTGACTTTGGGTTGTTTGGGTCCAGTGCCAGTTTTAAAAGATGCCAGGGGTCTGTTGGAATTTCCCCCTTTTTGGTGCGGGAGGCAGTTGAACATTTGGGGGCCCCGAAAACTTATTGTATGGTCTCTTAAACGTGCAGTACCCCCCGGGCTTTTCTTTGGGGGGGAAGGGTTTGCATCGTCTCCCCAAGCCCTTTTGGTTTTGTAGTGAGGTTTTTCGTGTGAAATTTTCGGTACTAGCCCCTCTAGGATTTTTCCAGGTGTATAAAAATCATGTATTTTCCCTCCTGCTTTTTCCAGGGAATACAGGTTTAGAAACCTCAAGCGTTTCCCAGTAATTGAGGTTTTTTATCTCCGTTAGCGCCCCGGTCGGGAAAATTTTTCCCCAAAATTTTTCCAAGTTTTTTAAAATTTTTTTGCATATTTTATATGTATCTTAAAATTTATACTTATGTGTACCTGTCCCCTAAAGACACTTAAACACTGTGCTGGTGTGCGGGGACACTGCAAACCACTAAAAATTTCCCTCTACTAGTGATGCCATATAAAAACCCCTTTTAAAGGGCGCATTAAATGTCTGTTGCCCCCCTAAATTGGGTCCCCTTTGTATATAATGTATATTCCCTTTTATAAAAATTTTTTATAGGGTTTAATTTGCGATAATAGCTAAATCGAAAATTAAAATTGTTTTATATTATTTGACTTAGTTACTTTTATTGGGGTAGGATGTAACTTATATAAATTATTCAGTGTTTAAATTTTTTTCAAGTCTTGTTTGTTTAACTACTGTAATTATCGCTCGTTGCTATTTCCCCCTGCCGGCTTCTCGATGTTGTGGGGCAAAAACTGCCCCCACGGGGGGCAATCACGTGACGAGGGGGGGGGTTTCACACCTCGCCTGGAGTAGTCAGCTGAGCTAGACTCTCTTGGTGGTTGGATGTTTTTCCTGCAAGATGGGGCCTCCCTTTTGGCCCCGGGTTTGGGAAGATCGTCTCGGGTCGCTTTTTTTGTTGTTGGTTCTGTAGAACTCTGTTCACAAAAACATTTTTTTAGACAGTGATTTTCGACTTTTTACTGGGGTTTGTGCCCGAAAAGACACTCTGAGCAATCAGGTCTTGAGCTATAGTTCTGACCAAACCTTGTACTGGTATCTGTGTACTGTCAAAGTGGGGTTTTTTCTTATGTGAACTTTGAACCCAGTATTAAAATTTTTTGTGCCTTTTTAGAGGATCTGCTGATGGCCCCTTTTTTTAGTGTCATTATATTATCTCCTTGACCCTAAATTCTGTGTTGCGGGTTGCTTGTTATATTGTTGTTCCGAAATCAGTCATTTTTTTTTCGGGAAACGGGTTCATTCCCAAAGGGGGTCAAGAAGTTATTTAATGCAAGGATTTTTGCCCAGCATGGTTTTTTTTTTTCGAGTCGTGAGACAACGAACTATTAGAGCACTTACACACAAATTTAAATTATTAAATTTTAATGTACCAAAAAAAAAAATGGTACTTAAAACAAAAATTTAATGTGATATTTTCCCTTTCAGCACAAAAATTACTGTACCCCGAGAAAAATTGATTTTTATTATTTTGATTTTGATTTTTTTAAATTTTAAATTTGATAATTTTAACTCCTAGAAACTTTTTTAAAATAAATTTTTTAAAATTTTAAAATTTTCTTAGTTAGTACCAAAACCATTTTGTAATCCAGAATACTTTTAAATTTCTTATTGAATTCAAATGGAAAACTGGACCAGGTTTACGGGAATACTTGTTAGGGAAAACCCAGAAAACGGGGTTGGATGCTAGAAGGGCAGTCCTTTCTAGTATTCACTGGAGATCTCTTTGCTTATTAGAAATTGCTTTTTTTTGTAAAAATGCCCATATATTACTTAAATATAACATTTCCTTTTAATTTATCAATTTTTTTTTTAAATTTTTATAAAAAAATAGGCTACATAAAAAAACTTGATACACCCCCCCACAGTAAAAAAATTGAAAAAATTATGAGATTTTTTTTCCCAAGGGGTTTTGGGTACGAGGCCCGGAAAGGGTTTTAAAGTTTTTCTTGTCAAAAACCAGTTCCTTAAATTGAAAAAAAGTATTTTTTCCTTATCCCTTCCCTTTTCATAGTTTACTCAGGGGCCTTTTGGGGGGTTCGGGCTTCTTTTTGATAAAAATTTTAATTTTGGCATTCTTTGGGAAAAATTTGGTGGGGGTTTTGGGAATGGGGTGTTTTTTTTTTTTTGTACAAAATTCCCGGAGCTTCTTTCCCTTTCTAAAAATGAATTTTAACGAGTTTTGAGTGTTGGTTTTTTATTTTTCTACTGTATCACTGGGGAAACCCAACTTGTACAAAATGTGGGGTTTTTGTAAAAAAGTGTATGAAAAAAAAACCCAAATAAGCTTCGTCCATTTGTTTTCTTAGTAATCCCCCATGGGGGGGTGGCCTTTGCGGGCTTACTCTAACACTTGATTTTTTAAAATAAATTCTTTTAAACCTCCACCCTACATTAAGACCTTAAGCTAAAAATTTTTAAAGGAAATTTTAAAGGGTGTCCCTTTATATGAAATTTTTATCATTTGAGAGCTTTAAAGGGCATCTTTGGGAAATATTATTGTGGGGGGGGTTTGGCCAAGAGGGTACCATATTTTTCCCCACCTGCTTTTACAATAAAGGGCGGGAAAAAAAAAAATTTTACTGTATTTTTTTTCGGGAAAATTTTACGGAAATTTATGGGTTTAAATTTAGATGCCCTATATTGTATTTAATAAAAGGGTTTTTTTAAAAAGAGGACAGTCGCCATTGTTAATTTAAAATTGGATACAACGATATTTGCAATGGAAGGAATTTTTCTGCTCTAGAGGAAAAAAAATTGGGGGCTGACACCTCTAAAATTTAAAAATTGGTTTGGATGTGCTTTCCTAAAATTTTTTGAGTTTTCAGGGACGGGAAAAGAACAACCCCCAAAAAACCTCAGAAAAGCTTTTCTAAATTATTTTAATTTTTTGGCCCCCAGAAAATTTTTTTCATTAATGTAGGCAAAAGGGGGGTCCTGAACAGGACACATTATTCTCCAGTCAAATTGGCGAGTGAAATTTAAGATATTTTTTCCCTTCTTTTAAATGTAATTTTTTTAAAATATAAAACCCCATTTTTTTTTAAATTATACTTTTAAACAAAATTTTATTTTTACCAGAAATTCCGGTTATACTTTTTTCCTTGGGGAAATTTAAATCGAAGAGGGATTTTTTTTTGCGACCAAAGGTGCCCCAAAATTTCCTACTTGTTTTAATGTTAAAAATAAATTTTATTTTTGGTTTTTTACTGTTATGTGCATAATGAAACATTCAAAAAATGCAATTTTTCCAACATTTAATTTGCCCGTTGATTTGGTATTTTAAAATTAAAAAATGATTACATATAAACACATTAATATAATTAGCTACAGGGCCCCTTACCCAAATTTTTTATTATTATTTTTTATTACCACTGGCCGTTTCCCACCAAGGCAGGGTGGCCCAAAAAAGAAAAAATTTTCACCACTTCACTCCATCAATGTCTTGCCAAAAGGGTGCTTAAAACTACATTTTTTTAAAACCCAACTTTTAACCCCCCTCCTTAAAGGTGCGGGCACGAAACTTCCCATCTCCAGGACTCAAGTCAGGCCTCCCGGGTTTTTCCCTGACCCCTTCTAAATGTTTTTTTGCTCCCCTTTTCCCAAAAAGCACGTCAAGTTTTAAAAAACCATTGGGCTCCATTCATTTCCTAAAAAACACGTTCAGGGGTACGCCTCCGGGAAAGCCCAAGGGCCCCTCCACACAAAACCTCCATTACCCCCTCCCCCCCAACCCTTTTCCCTGGGGCCACCCCTACCCCGCCCCCTTCCACTACAAAATGATACACTTTTGGGAAGGGTTATTCTGTTTCTCTCCATTTCTCTACATGTCCGAACCCCCTCAAAACCCCCTTTCCTACCCCTTTGGGACAACAGTTTTGGAAAACCCACACCCCCCTTCCTAACTTCCCAAACTACGAATTCTCTGTTTTTTTTTTTACACCACACATTGCCCTCAACAGGGGAAATCTCCACGCCTCCAGCCTTCCCCCTCGCTGCAACATTCATCCCCATGCTTCCACCCATTTAAGAGCTTTGGGGTAAAACTATACTCCCCATACATTCCCTTCTTTGCCTCAAGGCAAATTTTTCTTTGTTCCACGCTCCTAAGGCACCACTCCCCCTTTTTTTCCCCTCATCATAGCCCAAATCCGCTGACCGTCCCCCAAAAATTACTGAAAAAATTTTCACCTCCCCATACTCTCTCCCTCCAATCTGATACCCAATCTTTCATCCCTAATTTTTTGTTTCTTCAAAACCCCTTACTTTTTTCCTGTTTTTCATTTTTTAATTTTTTTCTTTTGCACACCCTACCAAATTCTTTCCCCCAAATTCTTTTGAAAACTTTTTCTTAAGAATTTTCCCAAGAGCACAGTGTCATCAGCAAAGAGAAAACGGGACAACCCCCACTTTATGTGTGATTTTTTATTTTTTTAACTCCACCCCTTCTTGTCAAGACCCTCGCATTTACTTCTTTACAACCCCATTATAAAAAATTTTAAAACAACCTCGGTGACACACACACCCTTTGTCAAAAGGCCTATTTTTACTGGGAAAATTTTTTTCCCTCTTTCCTACAACTCTCCCTTTTGACCCTCCTACCCCGAAAAAAACCCTTCCCTGTTTCAGAAACCCCTTTCCTAAAACCAAAACACCTGCAAAATCTGCCACATTCCCCCCCCTATCCCCCTGCATATCCCTTCCCCCAAAACCCAAAAATTTGCCCAAAGCCCTCTTTAGCCTATCTAAATACTGTTCACTTAAATATGTTTCACTGAAAAAAACCTGGCCCAAACACACCCCCTCCCTTTTCCCTAAACCCTCCTTGTTCTTCTGCTACCTATTCTCCGTTTTTACTTTTTTATTTTTTCAATAAAAAAAAAACCCCCTTCTAAAACATTTTTCCCCAGGTATACTAAAACGGGACTTATCCCCCAAAATTTTTTCCCCACTCTCTTTTGTCCCCTTTGCCTTTATAAAAAAAGGGAAAACTATGCATGCCTCTCCCAATTCCCTGGGTTTCCCTTTTACCCTTTCCAAACTTTTAAATTAAAATAATTGCCCCAACCACCCCAAAAACTATATCCCCACCTGTTTTTAACCCCAAAATTTAAATTATTGTAAAAATTATAATCCATTCACTTTAAGTAAATTTGTGAATTTAAAACATCCACCCCCCTTTGTCTTTTCACATAAATTTATTAAAAATTTAAACTAATTAATGCCCTTCAAAATTACCCCCTTTTCAAAAAGGACCAAAAAACGGGAAAATTTAAAATGGGGAAAAATTGAAATTTACCCTAAATTGGTTTGGGAAAATTTGATTTCTGTCATGAAAACCCGGGAGTACAGACCGGGTTTAAAGGGTCTAGTCCACTTGATGAAGAGAAAAACGGAGGTCAAGCAAGAGCAAAATAGGATTTTAAAGACCCACTTGTCTTTAAAAACATGGAAATAAGAAAAATTTGAGAAGAGCCTCTAACAAAAAGGGGTGCAAGAGTCACAGTGAGCCCCCAGAGGAAATGGTGGGGTTTTAAAAATCGCCACCCCGCATGCATGTACTTATTAAAGTACATGCATGCTGTAGTGTAATTGGGGGAAATATGAAAATAAATTTCCCTTTTATGGTTTACTAGAAATAAGAAGTGCCTTTTATTTTAAGGTTCTATTGGGGAAAAAAACCCATGAATTTTAAAAAACGTAGCCCGAGAAAGGGATAGATAACAGTGGGGGAAAGTAATTTGGGGCTTTAAACAAACACAAGGAAAACTGGGGACCAATTTTCCCTGAAACTTTACCCTGGTACCTCTGAGGTCTTGGATATTTTTACTGTAAATAAGCCCTTTATTTGCAAAGAAAATGTTTCAGGAAAAAAGGGGGCAATAGGTATCTACAGGGGAGAAGGTTTTTTGTAAAGTCCACAATGGGGGGAGCAGAAAAAAGGTAAAAGCGAAGAACTGGGAAAAGTGTGAAGAAAAAAAATTGTCAGATTTTCAATGGTGGATTTGGTGACCCTAATGATTTTTTCTCTTTTTAAAAATTTTTGGAAAACAGCAAACAAGTGTTTTAGAGGGAAAGGAAATTGTATGTGGGGGGCAACTTGGAGATAGAAGGGGGAGGGGGAATTTAAAAATGGGGACGGGCAATGGAAGTTACCAAAGGAGAGGGGTTGGGGGAAAGAAAGGATTGAGTTTAAATTGGGAAAAAGCTTGGGAGGGGACAGAAATGGAAGAAACCTGGCAGGTGACAGGAGAGGAAAACCTGGGAGGGAAGGGGAGGGAAAAAAAACCCGGGAGGGGGGCAGTTTGACGAAGAAAAAATGAAGGGGGCAAGAAAGGGAGGGGCTGTAGGGGGGGAGGATGAACCCCCAAAACCCCGGGTTAATCAAGCTAGTAAAAAGGTAAAGAATTTGGGTACAGAGCTGGAAAGGAAAAAAAGTCTGGGAAGGTTTAAATGAAAAGAGGTTAAAGGAAAACCCTTTAAATTTTAAAAGAATTTTTTTGGGCCTTGGGGAAGCAAAGGGGGGAAGGGGAAAGGGGTGCTGTGCAAGGTGTTGTAGAATAGAAACTTGAAGTATAAGATAAGATGTGAGAACATATTAGGTACGATGCAAAGGGCCTCGGAGTCCGGGGCTGAAAAAGAGTTTGGGTACAGAGGGGAATGTGGAAGAAATTTACAACAGGGAAGACTGTGGGAGTGGGACCCCCTAGGTTGGGGGGGACTTAGTTTGCTCGAGAAAAAGAAATATGGGGAAAAAAAAAGGAAAAAAAAAAAAAAAAAGGGGGGGAACATGCAGGGAGAGTTTCCTAAAAGAATGAAGGGCAGGGCAATGCCCCTCCATGCCCAAGGGACAACAGCAAACCCTGATAGTGAAGATTTTGGCATAAAACCCCATGCCAGGGCCCCACCCTTCTGCCCGTAAACCACACTCTGGGGGCAGCAACTTCACAAAACTACCGAGCCAACCCCAGTGGAGAAAAAGGGGGGTGGCTGGATACCCCCCCACAAAGCATACCTTTTCCTTTAGGGCCCCCCTCCTCCCCCGAACCAAAAGGCAGCCTCCAGAGATTTCCCCCTTTTGGGAAGGGAAAAGGGGTTCCCCCCCAAAACAAAAATAGGAGAAGCGAGCGGTATATGGGTGAAGGGGGTTTTTTCCCCCTGCTTGGAAAAGTTTGGGGGCAGTCTAGCTCCAGGGTTATCCCCCCCCCCGTTTTTTTTCCACCCGGGAAAAGGGGACGGTGGGGCTTTTTTTTTTTTTTTTTTTTTAAAACCAAAAAGTAATTTACTTTACTCACAGTCCCAGCACAACTGCAAGTTTAAAAACCCTCGCTCCATTTTAGGGGTATATTGGTTTAAAAACTTCACTTTTGGGAAAAATAATAAACTTTGGGCCTTTCACCTTGATTTCCGTTATTTCTTTTAGATAATTTCCCCCTTTCTTTTAAATATTTACTTTTTTTGGGGAGTGATTTTCTTTAAGGGAGTAGGTAACCTTTTCTCTTTCTAGCTTGGAATGTCAGCTCGGGTCATCTGGCAACTAAAGAAACAGTGTTGAAGGGGACAACTTCAACCCAAATTCTGGGGCATCACCCATTTTATCGCATACCCCCGTGTAGTTTAACCCCCGGCAATACCTCCTCCTTTGGGAGTGGTGAAAAACCCTGGTTAATCAATTTGACGGGGCTATTCAAGGGTAAGGGCTCTTTTGAAGAACAGTTGTTGGGTTTTCACTCAACACCCCGTGACCCCCCCCCCCCACAAATCAGAACGGCTCAAATTTTTTTCAAAACGGTGTCAACCCAAACCCGACACCCCAGCATAACTGTAATATTTTGCGTTGAATTCAAAAGTTTTTTTTAAATTTCCTTTTTCCCTTTTTCTTTCAAGTAGGATAAAATTTTAAATTTCCCCCTGTTTAAATTTCATTTTCAAAATTAAAAAATTTTATAATTTCTTTAACCCTTTTCCCCCATTATTTTTAGGGGGAATTTAGGGGGTAAACTTAAAAAGAGTTTTTCCCCTGAAAATTGCCTTCACAAGGGGCCCTTCCGCAGGCATCGGGCGCCCAAAAATTTCCCCCCCTCTTTAATCTAAACCTTGAACTTCCCCCCCCCACCCCCCCATAACCTTTACAAGGGGGGTTCCCAACCCCCATGGGGTAAACAATTCCTCTAAAATTTAAGGAACCCACCCCAAAACAAAGGATTTTAAAGAAAAGGGTTATTTTGGGTTTTTGGGTCTCAATTTAAAGAAAGGGGTTTTTCCAAAAAGTCAAGGCAGGGGGTATACTAGTTAATTTTTGGGCACCCCTTTTTTCTTGGGCCTTTTAAAAACGATTTGGGGGAAAAGACTCCAGGGGCCCGAGATTTTCCCCCCGAACCAAGGGTTTCTTCATTTTAGCTTGTTTATTAAAATCAAGGGAACTGTTGTAGGGAAATCTTGATTTGTTGGGGGTAATTTGGATGGTCAAGGGACCCCCTTCTTTTTGCCGTTTGGTCGGAGCCGGCATAGGGAAACCCCCGTTTTCTTTCATAGTACTGTTTTTTTTCCGAAAGGGAGAGACAACCCTTGATTTATTTACAGTTTTTTAGCAAAGAGGGAAATTTAAAAACCCCCGTTTTTTTTTTTATATACCCCATTTCATTTTCCCCTGGTAGTTTAAGTTATTCTTGGGTACGGGGGGAAAAACCAGTTTTTTTTTGAATGCTGGAGTAAATTTTTGGGCAATGGGGAAAAATTTTTGAAAACTTTTTATTAGTGCTAAAAATTCCCGGGAAAAAATTGAAAAGGAAAAAAATTGGGGAGAGAAAAAAAGACAGTTAGGAAAAAGAAAGAGAGGAGCCAAGAAAGTTAGAAAAGAAAGAGGGGAAAACCCAAAAAAACAGAAAGAGAGGGAGAAAAAGGAAAAAGGGGAGAGAGAATCCCAGAGAGAGGAGAAGGAAAAAGGGGGAAAGAGAAAATCAAAAAGAGAGGAGGAAAATTTGAGAGAGATCAAATTTGAAAGAGAAAAAACAAGAAAAACATTTTTGAAAAAGAAAGAGAGGAGAAAAAAAAAGCGTGATTGATTTGATCTGAGGAGAGGGCTAAAGTACTTTTAGGAAAAAAGCTAAAATACATGAAACAAGTTAAAAAAAGAGAACTTGAGGGAAAAAAAGCAAAAGGGTAGGAAAGTTGAGGGGAAAAAGCTAAAAAAACGTAGGAAAGAGCTGAGAAAAATGAGGTTTAAAAGAAAGAAAAAAAAGATTGCGAGGGGAGAGAAATCTCACCTTGAATTAGAAAATAAAAAAATTAACTTTTTCCAAAAAAAAATTTGAGGAAAAGGGGAAAAAGAACATCAAAGCAAATTTCCCTTTAGTTCCACACCTAATTTTTTCCTCCCTTCACAGAGGGGTGAAGACATAATTCATACATAATTAAAGGGTTTAAAAATACCGCCCCCCTCTGGAATGGCCAGTGGGACCGGGCTAAACCCGGTTAGGTATGTTATTTTCTGGTACAAAACTTTGAATATCTATGCAAAAATTTGTCGCAGGTTTTCATATGTAAATTTTAAAACCCACCTTTAAAAAAGGGAATCCCCTTTAAAACTTCCCAAAAAATTTTTTATTAAACAAGGGGAAAACGCCCAAACCCGGAGGATTATACGCCCTGGGGGGGGGGGGGGGTGTGGAAGGCCCTTCAGGCTTAATTCGGGGAACTGGAGAAAAAGATCCCCCAAATTTTCCAAATCAAAAAGCCCCCCACCAACATCAAGGAACCTTCCTTGGGGGGTAAAGCATTCCAAAAAAACAACAAAATTTTTTTAGGAAAGATTTCAGGTATGCCACCTTTTCAGCATGGCCCAAAACTTCCCGCAGTTTCAAGGGAAAACCCCTTTCGTTTTTTTTCGATTTTGGAAGAAGGGTCAGGAATTTATCACAGTTATGGGAAAAACCCTTTGGGGACTTTATGGTTTCTGACCAGTTCCTGACAGCCCTTTCCCCCCCAGTTTGAACCCCTTTTTTTTAAAAGAGTTTTTGTTTGGATTTTTTAAACCCCGGGGGGGGTTAGCCCCCCGGATAACCCCCAAAAAAGTCAATGCGTCATCGGGACGTCCAAAATTATTTCCCTTGGGGTCCTTAATCTTGGGCCCCCAGGATGCGACCCCACCATTTGGGTAACACCCAAAGGGACCTAAAAAGCTGCTAGGGGAAAAGGACAATAGGTTGTAAAAGGAAAAGTGTCCCAATTTCCACCCGCCGGGAATCGAACCCGGGCCCTCCGTGTGTGAAGCGGGAGCTTTAGCCACCAGGCCACCGGGCCCACAATATAACCTGAGAATATAACCTGATTAAAGATGAGGAAGTTGCTGAGGCCACTGACTTGTATGCTGAGGGATCGACCCCTAAGGGCAATGGTTCACCTGAACCAAAGGTTAAGAAGCCTACAGTAGAAAAGAAGTCACGAGCTATTATACCAACTTGTCATCAGTGTGGTGGTATTGGACATAAACGTCCAGATTGTCCTTCCAAGAAAATACAGAAAGTTGGTAGATGTTTTGTTGATGGGAATGACCAAGCACCCTTCTGTTCAGGAACAGTTAATGGTATAAAAGTCTCAGACATATTACGTGACACTGGATGTATGTGCATCGTAATTTCAGACAAACTGTTCCCTAACTTTAAAACCTCTCATGTGTCCTCTATTCTTTCAGACTACTTGGGTCGTGAAAATACTTTCCCTACAATACGTTGTTACTTGAAAACTAAATGGTTCACCGGTTGGACTAATGCAGTACTAGCCCCAATTACTACTTGTTCTATAATAGTGGGCAATGTCAAAGGTGCCATTCTTCCTTCTGAGGTTGACCTTTCATCACTAAAGATGGACATCAGTTTTCCAGCTCCTCTTCCTTGCAAGTTAAATAAGCCTCTTAACAATTCTGCACCGGAAGCTGCATTGTCTCATATGGTTAATTTGGGGGTAGAAACAGATTATACTGCTCTCGATAGTGAGGTAGCAGGATCACCTGTTCACTCATCAGATGAAAATAAGGGTATTGCCTCCAGCACTCTCAATGTCTTGACAAGGGCTCAGACCAAAGCCCAGACTTCTCCTACCTCCTCTTCTCCTACCGTAAGTCCTCTCATTTTCCCAGATTTTATGTCCAAGGATGACTTTGTCAATTTACAGCGGGATTGCCCTTCACTTTGGGATTGTCATAATCATGCTTTTAACAACAAAGTTATCCACGGGAGATACGTATCACATAAGTTTGAATGTATTAATAGTATCTTATATAAATCTGTATTTAAATTTCATTCTTCAACGATAGATTATTCCCTCCTTGTTGTTCCTCAACCATGCCGAGAGACTGTTCTTCAAATGGCTCATGATTTGCCAGTGACCAAACACTTGGCCCATCATAAGACATGGCATAAACTCAAGCACACTTATTTTTGGCCAAGCATGTACTCACAGGTTACCAAGAAGTATAGTTCTTGCAATAGGTGTCAGGTGCTTACCGCACAAAATACACACTCCTATTTCCTGTATATTTATTAAATCTAAAACCTCCCTCCTGCAGAAACTAAAGATACTCCACCATACAGAAGGGAGGTTTAGCCCTTGTGTGGGGTATATCCAAGCTTAAATTTTATTTACTGGGAAAAGAATTTATTTTAGAGACGGATCACAAACCTTTGATATACCTAGAAACTTTAAGGACAACAGTCACCTCTTGAGGGACTTGGCCCTCCAAGCTTTTATAGTTTCATATTTTATATCAATGGTTCATCCAATTATTTCAGTGACGGTTAAGTCGTGACAGTCAGTAGAAGATTTTTGGCCTTATGCACTTCAGTGTGTGAACTTTGCCTCTCCAGCTTTTATACTCCTTGATTATAATGTCTTGGTATGTGAGGTAGTGTGAGGGAAAGTTCAAGATAGAATCAAGGTTAGACTTTTCCTCGCCCCTCTTTATCTTGATATAGT
>NC_069417.1:64168541-64183846 GCF_026875155.1 Cherax quadricarinatus | reverse complement strand
ACAACACAACTATACACTCCCCTTTTCCGGGGTGCACCACAACTTTTCAGGTTCCTAAACCAAACATACTACACTGTCCATCCAGGTGTCTCCGCAAGTATCAGTGTCTCCTACAACACAACATACTACACTGTCCATCCAGGTGTCATCCACAACTATCAGTGCCTCCTACAACACAACATTGGTATTCTTAAGTTCACTGTTAGGTTCACTGATATTGTTCAGTTCACTGTTAGGTTCATTGATATTGTCCATCAATTGGTTGGTTCCATTGATATTGTTCAGTTCAACTGTTAGTCACTGATATTGTTCAGTTCACTGTTAGGTTCATTGATATTGTTCAGTTCATTGTTAGGTTCATTGATATTGTTCAGTTCACTGTTAGGTTCACTGATATTGTTCAGTTCACTGTTAGGTTCATTGATATTGTTCAGTTCACTGTTAGGTTCATTGGTATTGTTCAGTTCACTGTTAGGTTCATTGATATTGTTCAGTTACTTGTAGGTTCATTTGGTTATTGTTCAGTTCACCTGTTAGGTTCATTGGGTATTGTTCAGTTCACTGTTAGGTTCATTGGTATTTTTCCCAGTTCATGTTAGGTTCATTGGTATTGTTCAGTTCACTGTTAGGTTCATTGATATTGTTCAGTTTACTGTTAGGTTAAATTGTTATTGTTCAGTTCACTGTTAGGTTCATTGGTATTCTTAAGTTCACTGTTAGGTTCACTGATATTGTTCAGTTCACTGTTAGGTTCATTGATATTGTTCAGTTCATTGTTAGGTTCATTGATATTGTTCAGTTCACTGTTAGGTTCACTGATATTGTTCAGTTCACTGTTAGGTTCAATGGTATTGTTCAGTTCACTGTTAGGTTCAATGATATTTGTTCATTCACTGTTAGGTTCATTGATATTGTTCAGTTCACTGTTAGATCATGTGGATAATTTTGATAATTTTCCAATGACTTGTATCTAATAATTGATAGGTATAATAATGTTTGTATAATAATGTAGGTGTGTAATGCTAAAGTGAATTTTTAAAGGCGATGAGTCACAGAATAATCAACAAATCCCCTATAATTCCCTCATAAGTTAATTAAGTAAAGTGGATTTATTGTCATAGTGAAGTAATTAATTGTCTGATAAGGAAAAATTTATTACGCACCTAGAAATATCACTAAATTTAAATAAAAATTATGTACACAAAATAGGAGAACCAGAAGGAAACAAAGATGGCTTTATGGGAAGCAGATAAGATGGCGACTTTGTTAATATTTTTCAAATTTAATAGTGACCAATAGAAATATTATCGGCGAATTTTTTCAATACAAGTGAAGAGGAAATAGATTTGGAATTGTCCAGATATATAATAAAATGGGAGAAAAAGGATGTTATGGATGGAAAACAGGACGCGGCAGCTGGATGGAATGATAGTCTACCATGTATATCATCCAGTTGTTAATGTTCGTCTCCCAGTGTGAATGACACATAGTCTACCACATGTATCATCCAGTTATTAATGTTCGTCTCACAGTGTGAATGACACATAGTCTACCACATGTATCATCCAGTTGTTAATGTTCGTCTCCCAGTGTGAATGACACATAGTCTACCACATGTATCATCCAGTTATTAATGTTCGTCTCCAGTGTGAATGACACATAGTCTACCACATGTATCATCCAGTTGTTAATGTTCGTCTCCCAGTGTGAATGACACATAGTCTACCACATGTATCATCCAGTTATTAATGTTCGTCTCACAGTGTGAATGACACATAGTCTACCACATGTATCACCCAGTTAATGTTCGTCTCCCAGTGTGAATGACACATAGTCTACCACATGTATCATCCAGTTATTAATGTTCGTCTCACAGTGTGAATGACACATAGTCTACCACATGTATCACCCAGTTAATGTTCGTCTCCCAGTGTGAATGACACATAGTCTACCACATGTATCATTCCATTATTAATGTTCGTCTCCCAGTGTGAATGACACATAGTCTACCACATGTATCATCCAGTTGTTAATGTTCGTCTCCCAGTGTGAATGACACATAGTCTACCACATGTATCATCCAGTTATTAATGTTCGTCTCACAGTGTGAATGACACATAGTCTACCACATGTATCATCCAGTTGTTAATGTTCGTCTCCCAGTGTGAATGACACATAGTCTACCACATGTATCATCCAGTTATTAATGTTCGTCTCACAGTGTGAATGACACATAGTCTACCACATGTATCATCCAGTTGTTAATGTTCGTCTCCCAGTGTGAATGACACATAGTCTACCACATGTATCATCCCGCTGTTAATGTCGTCTCCCTGTGAATGACACATAGTCTACCAATTATACCAGTTGTTAATGTTCGTCTCCCAGTGTGAATGACACATAGTCTACCACATGTATCAACCAATGTTAATAAAGTTAGTCTCCCAGTGTGAATGACACATAGTCTACCAATGTATCATCCAGTTGTTAATGTTCGTCTCACAGTGTGAATGCACACATAGTCTACCACATGTATCACCAGTTGTTAATGTTCGTCTCCCAATGTGAATGACACATAGTCTACCACATGTATCATCCAGTTATTAATGTTCGTCTCACAGTGTGAATGACACATAGTCTACCACATGTATCATCCAGTTATTAATGTTAGTCTCCCAGTGTGAATGACACATAGTCTACCACATGTATCATCCAGTTGTTAATGTTCGTCTCCCAGTGTGAATGACACATAGTCTACCACATGTATCATCCAGTTGTTAATGTTCGTCTCACAGTGTGAATTGACACTATCTAACCACATGTATCACCAGTTGTTAATGTTCGTCTCACAGTGTGAATGACACATAGTCTACCACATGTATCATCCAGTTGTTAATGTTCGTCTCACAGTGTGAAAGACACATAGTCTACCACATGTATCATCCAGTTGTTAATGTTCGTCTCACAGTGTGAATGACACATAGTCTACCACATGTATCATCCAGTTATTAATGTTCGTCTCACAGTGTGAATGACACATAGTCTACCACATGTATCATCCAGTTGTTAATGTTCGTCTCCCAGTGTGAATGACACATAGTCTACCACATGTATCACCCAGTTGTTAATGTTCGTCTCCCAGTGTGAATGACACATAGTCTACCACATGTATCATCCAGTTGTTAATGTTCGTCTCACAGTGTGAATGACACATAGTCTACCACATGTATCATCCAGTTGTTAATGTAAGTCTCGCAGTGAGAATTATAAACAACACAAGAGGTAAGGTTGCTGGATGTTGACCAGTTTTCTGGTTGTTATTCTTGTTGGAGACGTTAAGGTAATAACTTGGTAAGTAATAATATATGCTCTTCACTCACTTGAAATAATGTGTTTAATAATTGATGAATAATAGATAAAACGAAATACTTAAAGCCTTCATGTCTACATAACTTCTTGATAATTATACAGTCCACTAAATTAGCCAATTTTGCTGACGTAAATTTTCATAATATACAAGAAACATATGTTCCTGATCCAAGGTCCTGGAGTTACTTGGGGAGCTGAGACACTGAGCATTCTCGTGAAAAATACTCCAAAATTTCTAACAGGTTCATTGTTATCATTGAATTCACTGTTAAGTTCATTGTCACCAATGAATTCACTGTTGTACTCTTCCATCACCTGGAAACTCCACTGTTTCCCTATCAACAAGACTATTTATCTTCCACTTTCTTATACTCTTTATCGTCATCTGGTCCCCTTCTGGAAATGCTGTACTACTCATAAACCAATTTCTTATTTCACTTTCTCTAACTTTATTATATTTCTGTGCAGCTGCTTTGTAGATGTTGATTGTGGATGGACAGTGTAGCAGTATGTTGTGTTGTAGGAGACACTGATAGTTGTGGATGCCACCTGGATGGACAGTGTAGTATGTTGTGTTGTAGGAGACACTGATAGTTGTGGATGCCACCTGGATGGACAGTGTAGTATGTTGTGTTGTAGGAGACACTGATAGTTGTGGATGCCACCTGGATGGACAGTGTAGTATGTTGTGTTGTAGGAGACACTGATAGTTGTGGATGCCACCTGGATGGACAGTGTAGTATGTTGTGTTGTAGGAGGTACTAATAGTTGTGGATGCCACCTGGATGGACAGTGTAGAATGTTATGTTGTAGGAGGTACTAATAATTGTGGATGACACCTGGATAATATCAATGAACAACATCAATGAACCTAACAGTGAACTGAACAATGTCAGTGAACCTAACAGTAAACTGAACAATATCAATGAATCTAACAGTAAACTGAACAATATTAATGAACCTAACAGTGAACTGAACAATATCAATGAACCTAACAGTGAACTGAACAATATCAATGAACCTAACAGTGAACTGAACAATGTCAGTGAACATAACAGTGAACTGAACAATGTCAGTGAACCTAACAGTAAACTGAACAATATCAATGAACCTAACAGTGAACTGAACAATGTCAGTGAACCTAACAGTGAACTGAACAATATTAATGAACCTAACAGTGAACTGAACAATATCAATGAACCTAACAGTGAACTGAACAATATCAATGAACCTAACAGTGAACTGAACAATATCAATGAACCTAACAGTGAACTGAACAATATTAATGAACCTAACAGTGAACTGAACAATGTCAATGAACCTAACAGTGAACTGAACAATGTCAGTGAACCTAACAGTGAACTGAACAATATTAATGAACCTAACAGTGAACTGAACAATATCAATGAACCTAACAGGGAACTGAACAATATCAATGAACCTAATAGTGAACCGAACAATATTAATGAACCAAACAGTGAACTGAACAATATCAATGAACCTGACAGTGAACTGAACAATATCAATGAACCTGACAGTGAGCTGAACAACATCAATGAACCTGACAGTGAACTGAACAATGTCAATGAACCTGACAGTGAACTGAACAATATCCATGAACCTGAGAGTGAACTGAACAATATCAATGAACCTGACAGTGAACTGAACAATATCAATGAACCTAACAGTGAACTGAACAATATCAATGAACCTGACAGTGAACTGAACAATATCAATGAACCTAACAGTGAACTGAACAATATCAATGAACCTAACAGTGAACTGAACAATATCAATGAACCTGGGAGTGAACTGAACAATATCAATGAACCTAACAGTGAACTGAACAATATCAATGAACCTGACAGTGAACTGAACAATATCAATGAACCTGAGAGTGAACTGAACAATATCAATGAACCTAACAGTGAACTGAACAATATCAATGAACCTGACAGTGAACTGAACAATATCAATGAACCTGACAGTGAACTGAACAATATCAATGAACCTGAGAGTGAACTGAACAATATCAATGAACCTGACAGTGAACTGAACAATATCAATGAACCTGAGAGTGAACTGAACAATATCAATGAACCTAACAGTAAACTGAACAATATCAATGAACCTGAGAGTGAACTGAACAATATCAATGAACCTGAGAGTGAACTGAACAATATCAATGAACCTGACAGTGAACTGAACAATATCAATGAACCTGAGAGTGAACTGAACAATATCAATGAACCTGACAGTGAACTGAACATTATCAATAAACCTGACAGTGAACTGAACAACATCAATGAACCTAACAGTAAACTGAACAATATTAATGAACCTAACAATGAGCTGAACAATACCAATGAACCTGGGAGTGAACTGAACAATAACAATGAACCTGGGAGTGAACTGAACAATATCAATGGTCCAAACTGTAAATTCAACATCGTATGAACTGTCATAATTTGTGGCTGAAGATTCTAATGTGACTTTATCTATAATTCACCATAGAACAACAGGAAATTAACTATGGAAAAGATGAACCTTAGGGACACTACAAGCGTTGTAGAGGATTTTCCAAAACTGTACAAGCAAATGCAGAACAAGTGATAATAGACATGCCCTCTCAGTGGTCAAGTGAGGCCAGGGTCACTCTCAGTGGTCAAGTGAGGCCAGGGTCACTCTCAGAGGTCAAGTGAGGCCATGGTCACTCTCAGAGGTCAAGTGAGGCCATGGTCACTCTCAGAGGTCAAGTGAGGCCATGGTCACTCTCAGAGGTCAAGTGAGGCCAGGGTCACTCTCAGAGGTCAAGTGAGGCCAGGGTCACTCTCTAAGGTCAAGTGAGGCCAGGGTCACTCTCAGCGGTCAAGTGAGGGCATGGTCACTCTCAGAGGTCAAGTGAGGCCAGGGTCACTCTCAGAGGTCAAGTGAGGCCATGGTCACTCTCAGAGGTCAAGTGAGGCCAGGGTCACTCTCAGCGGTCAAGTGAGGCCATGGTCACTCTCAGAGGTCAAGTGAGGCCAGGGTAACTCTCAGAGGTCAAGTGAGGCCAGGGTCACTCTCAGAGGTCAAGTGAGGCCATGGTCACTCTCAGAGGTCAAGTGAGGCCATGGTCACTCTCAGAGGTCAAGTGAGGCCAGGGTCACTCTCAGAGGTCAAGTGAGGCCAGGGTCACTCTCAGAGGTCAAGTGAGGCCAGGGTCACTCTCAGCGGTCAAGTGAGGCCAGGGTCACTCTCAGAGGTCAAGTGATGCCAGGGTCACTCTCAGAGGTCAAGTGAGGTCAGGGTCACTCTCAGAGGTCAAGTGAGGCCAGGGTCACTCTCAAAGGTCAAGTGAGGCCAGGGTCACTCTCTAAGGTCAAGTGAGGCCAGGGTCACTCTCAGAAGTAAAGTGAGGCCAGGGTCACTCTCAGAGGTCAAGTGATGCCAGGGTCACTCTCAGAGGTCAAGTGAGGTCAGGGTCACTCTCAGAGGTCAAGTGAGGCCAGGGTCACTCTCAGAGGTCAAGTGAGGCCATGGTCACTCTCAAAGGTGAAGTGAGACCAGGGTCACTCTCAAAGGTCAAGTGAGGTCAGAGTCACTCTCAGAGGTCAAGTGAGGCCAGGGTCATTCTCAGAGATCAAGTGACACCAGGGTTATTCTCAAAGGTCAAGTGAGACCAGTGTCAGTCTCACAGGTAAAGTGAGGCCAGGGTCATTCTCAGAGGTCAAGTGAGCCCAGCGTCAATCTCAGAGATCAAGTGAGACCAGGATCACTCTCAGAGGACAAGAGAGGCCAGGGTCATTCTCAGAGATAAAGAGAAGCCGGGGTCATTCTCAGACTTCAAGTGAGACCAAGGTATTCTCAGAGGTCAAGTCAGACCAGGGTCATTCTCAGAGGTCAAGTGAAACGAGGGTCACTCTCAGAGGTCAAGTGAGGCCAGGGTCATTCTCAGAAGTCAAGTGAGGCCAGGGCCACCCTAAGAGATCAAGTGAGACCAGGGTCACTCTCAGAGGCCAAGTGAAGCCAGAGTCACTCTCAAAGGTCAAGTGAGGCCAGGGTCACTCACAGACGTCAAGTGAGGTCAGGGTCACTCTCAGTGGTCAAGTGAGGCCAGGGTCATTCTAAGAGGTCATATGAGAACTGGGTCACTCCCTGACGTCTTGTGAGGAGAGGGTCCTTCTCAGAGGTCAAGTGAGACCAGGGACACTCTCAGAGGTCAAGTGAGGCCAGGGCCACTCACATGTTTAAAGTGAGAGCAGGGTCATTCTTTGTGATCAAGTGAGAACAGGATCACTCTCGGACGTCAAGAGAGGCCAGGGTCATTTTCAGAGGCCAATTGACAGCAGAGCCACTTTCAGAGGTCAGGGGAAGCCAGGGCCGTTCTCAGAGGACAAGTGAGTACCAGAATGAGAGAATGAGAATGAGAGCAGTGTCATTCTCTGAGATCAAGTGAGGCCAGGGTCATTTTCAGAGGTCAAGTGAGACAATAGATACTCACAGTGGTCAGGTGAAGGGAGGGCAGTTGTCAGAGGTCAAGTGAGGCCAGGGTCACTATCAGAGGTCAAGTGAGTCCAGGGCCACCCTAAGAGATCAAGTGAGACCAGGTCACTCTCAGAGGTCAAGTGAGGCCAGGGTCACTCTCAGAGGTCAAGTAAGGCCAGGGTCACTCACAGAGGTCAAGTGAGGCCAGGGTAACTCTCAGAGGTCAAGTGAGGCCAGTATCATTCTTAGAGGTCAAGTAAGACGAAGGTCATTCTCAGAGATCAAGTGAGAACAGGGTCACTCTCGGAGGCCCAAGGGGGGCCAGGGTCTTTTTTCAGAGGTCAAGTGAGACCACAGCCACTCTCAGAGGTCAGGTGAAGCCAGGGTCCTTCTCAGAGGTGAAGGAAGACCAGGGCCACTCTCAGAGATCAAGTGAGATCAGGGTCACTGTCAGAGGTGAAGTGAGGCCATGGTGCTTCTCAGAGGTCAAGTGAGAAAAAGTCATTCTCAGAGGTCAAGTGAGGCCAGGGTCGCCTAGGGGTCAACTGATGAAAGGGGTCACCCCAAAAGGTCAAATAACGCCGGGGCACTCTCAGGCTTTAAACCCTTGCCAGGTCACCTCGGGTCCAATGAGGCCATGCACTCTGAGAATTAAGTGGGGCATTGTCAACTCAAGGTTAATGAGACCGGGTCATTCTAAAAGGGTCAAGTTAGACCGGGGAAACCTCAGAATCAATGAACCAGGGTCACCTCAGAGGTCAATGGGGCCAGACACTCTCAAATCAATGGGGGCCAGGGTCATTCTCAAAAGTAAAGTGAAAGGGGTCACCCTCAAGTCAATTGGGGACAGGGCACTCTGAGGCAAGTAAAGGCCATATCACCTCAGAGGTCAAGTGACGAAAGGGGTCCTCCAGAGGCAATTAAAACCGGGTTCATTCCAAAGGGGTAAAGTGAGACCAAGTCACCTCAAGGAAAAAGTGAGCCCAAAGGTCACTCTCAGGGGTCGGGTGAGACCGGGTCCCTCTCACGAGGCCTGGTAAATTCGCAAGGTGAAGTGAGGTGAATTTTAGCAGGGAGAAATAAGAAGAATGTAAAAAGAAGAACCGAAACGGTCCACGACCCAAAAGGACAGGACGTTTTCCCCCCCCTCCATTAAAGGGAAGGACAGGAAACAACCCGTACGAAAGCTAGTAAAGCTACCTCACACCCACCCCAAACCTCATATTTTTTATCAAACCCTTTTTTTTTAAAACTAAAAACGTTTTAGCCTTATAGCTGTACTCGGGAGTTTTTTCCCAAAAACCACAACCTATTACCAAAACCATTTTTTCCTACATCCACCTAATCGAATTTTCCAACTTAAACCATTGCTGCGACCGTTTTGGGCGGGAAATTTTTTCAGCCCCGCAATTTACATCTCCTTTAATTCCTTTTTTTTCCCATTTATACATCCGACAACCCCCCAAATTTTCTACCTTTTTTCAGAGAGGCAATTCAGGGCCCTCATCTATCCTTAAGGAAGGTTTCTGATATATGGGATCACTTTTCATCCTCCTCTGTCTTTTCCAGAGCTTTTTATATCCATTCAAAAACATATCAAACTGAGCAGCATAGTCAAAAGGGGCCTAAAAAGGATAATAGAGTTGTAAATAAAAGGCCCACAAGCAACTAATTACTTTTATTGTGGCAACGTTTTCGCTCTCCAAGGCTTTATCAAGCCATACAAAATTACCGGGACACGGGGGTACAAAAAAGGCTCAGAGTGAGGTGTAATACTAGTGAGGCCCATTTCGATGTTCATAGGGGTATATAATATTAGTAGTGGAATAACAAAAGTAAAAAATTTGGGAAGAAAATTTAATCGACATGAGTAAAAGGATAAAAAAAGCTATTACTGGTAACAAAAAATGGTTGGAAAAATAGACGGGAAATGAGGCCTTTTTTCAGCGCCTCAGCCCTCATTCCAGTCTATATTTGCCCAAACCTTTTTTTAAATTTCCCCCAAAAAGCTTTTAACCTTTTTTTACTCAGTACGAATTAATTGCTCTATCACTTGTATTACTTTTGCACTACCCTACACTACACTACTACCACCACTATGAACATCGAAAGGGACCTCCAGTATACACTCACTCTGACCTTTATTACCCTCTGTGTCCATGTATTTTTTGAAAAGGCTTATAAAGCCCCGGAAGCGAAACATTGCGACAATAAATGTCACTTTAGTTGCACTTTGTCCTTTTACTTTACATATTGCGAAATTTTAACCAACTTTATTACATAATAGAGTTGGACAACCTGGGGACTTTTATTATTTATACTTCTAGATATAACCCAAAAAATTCTGTTAGCTTTATTGCGAACACTAAGCACTGTTGTCTTGGTTTCAGATTACTGCTAACCAAACCCAAAATCCTTTTCGCATTCATAGATAATCTAACTGGGTGGGATGCTGAGCCTATCCCCTTAATAGATAGCGATCTACACAAATTTTATGCCCTTTCCTCTTTTCAGATTGATATTGCACAGGCATATCTCAAAAATGTTAGACCCTTTCTTCTAACAGTACACTCTTTTCATACCACCAAGGACTGATGAAAATAAGAACATCCCTTCGTTTTGGTAACCCTGTCTACCACATAGACGAGAGAAAGGTCTTGGGAATTGCCAAATTTTCATTTTAATTTGATAACATTTACTAATGACATCCACGTGGGGCAAACAATCCAAACTTTAACATCATTTTTTGCATAGGTTACCTCATAGGGACCCTTTGCCAACCAAAAATCCCCTTTGGGGTAAAACAAGATTAAAAATTCTTGAAGATACTTTCAATAACACTCTGCAGACTCTCCCCAGTAAGATCAAAGCTTTATTAAATTTAAATTCCCAAAAAACCAAGAAGCTCTGCGTATTTTTTTGGTTCTGAAAATTTTTATCCCGGGTTTTTCCCGAACCTTCTGATCTGACAGGGTCTTTTCCCACTTTCCTTAAAAAATCTGTGAAGGAACCCCCTTGAACTTTCCGACGGCTCGGGAAAAGTTTTTTAAAGGGAAATTAAAGCGATTTTGAAAGACCTTAACTTAAATCCAAAATTTAATTAAACATTTTTCTTAAGAAACGATGCCTCCAATACTGGCTTAGGGGGATGTTACTACAAAACCATGAGGAACTCCCTTCCCTGTAAAGCTTCCTAAGCCGAAACCCTTCCTGCAGAAACGAGATACCCACCAAAGAAAAGGAATGTTTTACCCTTGTGGGGGGGGAATCTCCAAACTTAAAAATTTATTTTCTGGGAAAAAAATTCATTTTAGAAACGGACCACAAACCTTATATACCTAGAAACTTTTAAAGGGAACCAACTCCCTCTTAGGTGGACATTGCCACTCCGGGGTTTTAAGTTCCCTATTTGTATATCAATGGTTCACCAATTATTTTTCTGACTGTTAAGTTTTGACAGTCAGTAAAGTTTGTTGCCTTCGCAACTTCCCATTTAAAACTTTTTTTTCCCGCCTACTTTTAAAGTCTTGACTATAATCTTTGTAAGGGGAGTGGAGGGAAAATTCAATAGAAGAGTACGAGGGGGTTATAGTAACAATTTTCATTTCCGGGACTTTTAAGGAAGGGGAATCAACTCCCCATTTCCCCCGTTTTTTTTTTTTCCCCCTCCCCCAAAGTGTATTTCAAAGCCGGGTACTGCAAGGGAGGGTAAGTCAAGCTCCCCCATTTTCCCGCCTTTTTCCCCCCCCCCCGAAAGTGAAGTTTGATGCCCGGGTGCTTGTTGGGAGGGGCAGTCTGCTCCCCCTATCCCTTCCCTCCTTTCCTTTCCCCCCCCCCCCCCCGAAAGGGACATGTGGGCTCTGGTCCAAACTGTAACCCCAAACCCACCCCGCCACTGAAAAATACTGCCTGCCTGTTTCTATGGATTTATGGGTTTAAAGCTTCACTTTTTTACCAATAAAAAAGTAAACTTTTTACCTTGCTCAATTGCTGTTTAATAATCACCACGCTTTTTGGTATTGTACTTATCATGGAGAGTGATTATTTTAACATGGGTAACCTGTCTATCTTTCAGCTTGAGACAAGAGGGCACCTTCAAAACAACGAGAAAAACTGGGGGAGATGGCTAAGTCCGGACCCCCCCTTTTTGGGTTTAATTACCTTCACCTTTTAAATTGCAGGACGAACCCCTCATCTTGATGGAAAGAATTTTCTTTCCTGTCTTGGGGTATAAACCAAGGGATACGTAAGAACGACCATGGGGCGTAACCAAAACCTGCCTCCCCCCCCTACCACATCAGCAACGGGTAGATTTCAACACACAGTGTCCCCCAACACCAACACCCCTATATAAATTTTGGTTGAATTTAGTTATCATTTTTATTTTCATTTTTTCATTTTCTTTAATTAGATAATATTTCTATTTTTAAAGTTTTAAAATTTTCATTTTCTAAAATAAATGTTTATGTTTGTCTGTTAAAATTCTTTTTTTAAATTTATAATTTTCCTGAGGAGGGCCGGGGTTTAAAGCTTCCGCTTTACACGGGGAGGGGCCCGGGGTTTGAAATTTCCCCCCAAGTAAACATTGGGCTGTTTTTTTTTCCACCTTTGTCTAGTTCCCCATCATAAAATGGGTACCTGGGTGTTAGTCGACGGGTGGTCGTAACCGGGACAAAAACCCAAGGAGGCCTGGTCACAAACCCGGCCCGGGGGGGGTTGACCCCCCGGAAATCTCTCCAGGAAACCCAGGAAAACTCCACCTTGGGAATTCGTCTAATTATTACAGGGTGAGTAAGCCTTCCAAATGGCGGCCTTGCCCGGGTACAACTCAACAAAACAAGATTTATTCCATCTCGAATCTCCATTGGAACTTTAGCGCTGCATACCACAACGTTACCACCGCCCCTGGTAATCATTCTCTATGGGGGACTATGGTACAGGTATTTAAAAGATTTTGGGGATTGTTATAGTCTCAATTTATTGTAAGTCAGTCACAGGTAATAATTTTTAAATTTTTGCCACCTTTCTTATACTTTTTGACACTTTTGGGGATTAACTCTAGGGATCCGAGATTTTTCAGTGACAATTTTTTCAGAGCCTTTAATTTTATCAAGGGGAAATGTCGTTCGACACTCTTTATTGTTGGGGGGGGAAGATTGGAGGGCAAGGGGCCCCCCCTTTAAATTTCTGTTTCTTGGGCTGGGATAGAACCCTTTGTTTTAATTTAAAACATATTTTTTTAATTAAGCAGGGATCGAGCCCAGGTTTAATTTTCATTTTTAAAGGACAGGGAATTGAACCCCCGTTTTTTTAATACCCCCTTTTATTTCCCCCCTATAGTTTTTAATTTTTTCTTGCAAGCTGGGGGAATCCAGTTTTTTTATGAAAGCGGAAATAAGTTAGGAAAAACAGGGAAAAATTTAGAATCTTTTATTTGTGCTAAATCCAGGAAAGACTTTAAAGGAGAGAAAATTTAAGAGAAAGAGACAGAGAAAGGGAAAGAAAAGAAAAGGGGGGAAGGGGGAATCGAATGAAAAGAAAAAGGGGAGGAGAGAATCGAAAGAGAAGAAAAAAGGAAGAGAGAGAGAATTTAAAAAAACCCAAGAAAACATTTAGAAAAAAAAAGAGAAGACAAAAGGAGCGTGATAGACTTGACGGAAGAAGAGCTGAAAACGTAGGAACAGCAAATTAAGAGAACTTGGGAAAAGAGCAAAGGATAAGAAGTTGGGGAAAAAAGCTAAAAATTTTTAAGGAAAAAGCAGAGATTTTGATTTAATAAAAGAGAAAAGGTTTGCGAGCTAAAAAAATCCGCCTTGAATTAGAGAATAAAAAATTTTTAAATCTTACCAACAACAATTTAAAAAGGAGTAATGGAACAACGGCATCTGCACATATTCCAAAACCAAATTTTCCCCCTTCACAGAGGGGGAAAATAACTCATACATTATCATGTTTGAAAATACAGCTACCCTCGGAATTTCCTGCTGACACCTGGGGTACCCGGTAGGAATTATTTTCTGGCAGCCTTGAAAATCTAGCAACTTTGTCGCAGGATACAAGAATTATAAACCCACGAAGAAGGAAAACCTAAAGCAATCAAAAAAACCATAATTCTTACAGGAAAGATTTCAGGTACCCCCCTACAGCATGGCCAAAACTTTTTTTGCAGTTACAGGGAACACCTTTTTTTTGTTCATTTTGGATAAAATTCAAGAATTATCACAGTTTTTAATCTCTTTGAGACTTCATGGTTGCTGACCATTTCCGACCTCTTCCCCCCCAAATACGAACATTCATCAGAGAACATAACTGATTAAAAACTGAGGGGAATTTTTCTGAGGGTGCTGACCCGATGCTGGGCTCACAATTCCTTAAAGACCTAAAGGGATCGAACCCAAGGGGAAGGGGTTTATCAAACCTTAAAAATCAAACCCTAAGGGAAAAAAAAGCTTCTTTTTTTCCATTTTCATTTGTGTGGTGTTAAGGGACTAAAACCCCAATTTCCTTCTAAAAGGTCCAAAAAGTTGGAAAGATTTTTAAAGACTGAATACCAACCCCTTTGTTCAGGAACAGTTTTGGACTTAAATGTACTACCATTTTTTCGAGACACGGGGTGCACTGTATAGTAATTTCCCATAACTGTTCCCTAAACTTAAAAAACCATTCCCTGCTATACTTTTAACTATTGGGGCCGTTTCAACACTTTTCCACCATCCGTTTGTTAATTAGGCAAAAGGTTCACAGGTTGTCTGAAGCCGTACTAGCCCCATCACTTCTTGCCCTACAAAGGGAATGTAAAAAAGGGCCTTCTTTTCCCTTTTGAGTTGCCTTTCATCGCCAAAGTGGGCATAACTTTTTAAACCTCTTTCCCGAGAGCAGAGTAGCCCCCCTTTAAAGTTCGATAAAATGTCTCGTGAGATTCATGTGGGATTTAAAAAACCCTTTATGCTACTCTCGAAACGAGGGAGAAAGGGTCACCGGCCTTGTTAATGAAATAAAGATATCACCCCTTTCCCATACCTAAATGTCTTTACTGGGGGTCAGACCCAAAACCCAGGGTTCTCCTACTCCATCCTTTGATTTTCCCCCGACTTTTTAAACCTTTAGATAAATCGAAGGACTCCTTTTTTCAAGTTACAAAGTAATTCCCTTCTCTTCAAATTGCCATAATGCCCCTAAACAAAATCAAGTTTTCCCAAAATAAAAAATTTCATAAAATTTGAATATAAAAGGATCTTGACAAATCATATTTTAAATTAAATTCAGATAGATAGCCTATTCCATCTTAGTTGTTTTCCCAATCAAGCAGAGAGAGTTTCTTAAAATGGGCCCTGACCTTCCCCGGGCCGGAACATTCTCGCTTGAAAACCTAAATAAAAAAAGGGAAACCTATTTTTTTCCAAAAAGTCCCCAGATTTACTACCTATTGTGATCGTGTAAAGTTTGCCAACTGCATCCTCCCCAGGTAC